>JBAMBJ010000047.1:0-95115 GCA_037043495.1 Drosophila recens
AATTCGAAAAATTTCGAATATTTCGAAAACGCTTCCATGAAAAAAATTTTAAGTGCCATTTTCGTGTTTAGAAGGCCAATGTCCATAAGAAAAAAATACTTTGGTTCACTTTGCATTTTGGCTGTAAACTAGTGTTATTTATTAGCAAAAAAAAAGCTTAATACATCTCTTTTTATACCCGTTACTTGAAAAATAAATATTAGGGTATATTTTACATGTTGAAATCAGGGATTAAATCCGAAACGAATATCGGCTTTAGTTACAGTTACGGTTATGTTCGCATTTAGGTTTTTGGTTATAGGTTACGCAAAATCTTTGTATAAAGGTTTCGTAACGGAGAACCGGTTTTTGTATGTTTTGGTTTTGAAATACCGGTATGGTTTTGGTTTACAAAAAAAAATTTGTTTGCAACAATATTAATTTATTATTTTATTTATGAAATTTATTTTATTTGCGCTAATTCAGTGCTATGAAATTTCGATCATGAATGTCAGAAATAAAAATTAAAAATTAAACAAAAGAAAATTAACGTCAAAAATCTAAATTAAAAATCTAAATTATAAATGAAATGGTTACTAAACGGTTATTTCGGTTTGCAGAATTTCGGTTTAAAGGTTTCGGTCTAATGAAAATTTTTTTTTTCAGTTACGGTTTTAAATTTCGATAGGTTTTTACCGGTTAAAGGTTACGGTTTCGGTTAGGGTTTTAATCACTGGTTGAAATGATAATAGGAAAAAGATAGTATTTGAATTGAGTAATTAAAATTTTTGCTACGTCCTCTTTCGCTCCCACAAATGGCGAAAGTCCATCACCCTCTTCTTGGTTATTGACGTTTTCTATTTTTATTATGCATCATCCTTTTTTAACGCTTAATTAATTTTACCGACGCCGTTGTTATAAAGTCCCTGTCATATTTATAAAATCACCTTATAAATTGCAATAAATCGAAAACTACTGTCTGCAGCGGAATACAATGTATGGAGAAAATGAAGAGGAAGAAGAAACGAAAAGAATTAATGTACAGTTAGTTCACAACAATCTAACGGTACTTAACAAAGAGCACCTTATTAAACTCTTAGTTTTGCATATTTATAAATTCACAATTTAACAAAAAATATTTTGATGCAAAAAAATTCTTGGAACATGCAAAAAAATTCTTGGAACAATTCTAAGAGTAACTGCAAAAGAAAATTTTCAAAAATATTTTTGCTAGTATTTTTAATAATTTTTTGAAAACTGCAAAAAAGGCACTTTTTGCATGAAAATGAGGAAATAACCCACTTTTTATGCAAAAAGTGCCTTTTTTGCAGTTTTCAAAAAATTATTAAAAATACTAGCAAAAATATTTTTGAAAATTTTCTTTTGCAGTTACTCTTAGAATTGTTCCAAGAATTTTTCTGCATCAAAATATTTTTTGTTAAATTGTGAATTTAAAGTGGGTTATTTCCTCATTTTCATGCAAAAAGTGCCTTTTTTGCAGTTTTCAAAAAATTATTAAAAATACTAGCAAAAATATTTTTGAAAATTTTCTTTTGCAGTTACTCTTAGAATTGTTCCAAGAATTTTTTTGCATGTTCCAAAAATTTTTTTGCATCAAAATATTTTTTGTTAAATTGTGAATTTATAAATATGCAAAACTAAGAGTTTAATAAGGTGCTCTTTGTTAAGTACCGTTAGATTGTTGTGAACTAACTGTACATTCATTCTTTTCGTTTCTTCTTCCTCTTCATTTTCTCTATACATTGTATTCCGCTGCAGACAGTAGTTTTCGATTTATTGCAATTTATAAGGTGATTTTATAAATATGACAGGGACTATATAATATGTATAAGATTATTAATGAATAATATCCTCAAGCTCGTTTATATTTATATTTAACAGAAACTTATTAGGCTACTCTCGCAGCGAACATTTACAATTTACTCTCGCCATGAAAATTTGATTTTGATATGTGGCGAGAAATTTCTGTGGCAGACTCATAAATTACTCAGTTCAGTTTACTTTGGCGTGCTTTATAATTGCGGACGACTAGATTTAGCTTTTAATCTAAACTACTTCCCATAAATTACAGTCTATCGGATTTTGGGCATTATAGCCCTTGTTCCCGCTGGCCTACATGGCCGTCAGTGATGGACAGGTGTAAAAAGCTCTACTATATTCCAGCGACAAATTATTAGACTTGAATCTGTAAATGATTTTTGTGCAACCGAATTCGATTTAAATAAAATTAAAAAGAAAAAAAAAATTTAATATAATTTACAACTTTTGTTAACTTTTCAAGACTTATTCGATTTACTTATTTTCAAACAAATTAATTCAAATTAATAATTCATTTGAAATAAAGTTTGTCTAAATTTTAGGAATGAAAGTACTTGGATGTCATATTTAAATTGCACACTTGCATTGCAGTTTAAACAGGCGTCTAACGAAATTCAAAATCTATTGCTTACTTTCGGGCTGATCGGCAAGAGACTGAGAGAAGTCATATAACCGTAAAAGTATGCACTTCAGCAGTCATGTTCTGTCCTATTAAGTATTTATACATAGATTCTGGGTCAGTATCAGTATAAGTATCAACAAAAAGATCTTTTTAATATTATCTATGTATTAACAAACTTGGCTTACACCTTATTGCAAAGCGTAATTAACGCAATGCAATATTTCGCTCTATCCAGAAGTGTCTATAGGGTATATCCGATTTCTGAATGTCATGTTTTAATACTATCTAATGCAGATTCGATTACAGCTTCGTTTATAAATACGAGATTGTACATTGTTTTCAATTGTTTGTTCCTACAATTGTTGTCAATTTCCATTTTCCAGCTTTGGTAATAGAGACTAAAAAGACAAAAATCACTTTGATTTAATGATTTAAATCTCATTCGTATGAAAATGAATCTTCTTTGGTTTTATTTTCGATCTGTAAGATAAATTATCCGAAAACTATCGATGTAATAGACCCGAACCCAAACCGAACCACTATCTCAAAGAAGAGTTTCGGTACGAAATAAAAATGACTACAGAGATTTCAAGTTTTTTTATACAATATACTCTCTTGACGAGGTAAAAATCGAATTAAAACATTTCCCTGTCCCAAAATATCTGACATTCAATTTTATGATTATAATATATATAGTCCCTGTCATATTTATAAAATCACCTTATAAATTGCAATAAATCGAAAACTACTGTCTGCAGCGGAATACAATGTATAGAGAAAATGAAGAGGAAGAAGAAACGAAAAGAATGAATGTACACTTAGTTCACAATAATCTAACGGTAATAAACAAAGAGCACCTTATTAAACTCTTAGTTTTGCATATTTATAAATTCACAATTTAACAAAAAATATTTTGATGCAGAAAAATTTTTGGAACATGCAAAAAAATTCTTGGAGCAATTCTAGGAGTAACTGCAAAAGAAAATTTTCAAAAATATTTTTGCTAGTATTTTTAATAATTTTTTGAAAACTGCAAAAAAGGCACTTTTTGCCTGAAAATGAGGAAATAAAACCCTAAAAATTTACAATTAAACAAAAAATATTTTGATGCAGTAAAATTCTTGGAACAATTCTAAGAGTAACTGCAAAAGAAAATTTTCAAAAATATTTTTGCTAGTATTTTTAATAATTTTTTGAAAACTGCAAAACAGGCACTTTTTGCATGAAAAGTGGGTTATTTCTGTATTTTCATGCAAAAAGTGCCTTTTTTTGCAGTTTTCAAAAAATTATTAAAAATACTAGCAAAAATATTTTTGAAAATTTTCTTTTGCAGTTACTCCTAGAATTGCTCCAAGAATTTTTTTGCATGTTCCAAGAATTTTTTTGCATCTAAATATTTTTTGTTAAATTGTGAATTTATAAATATGCAAAACTAAGAGTTTAATAAGGTGCTCTTTGTTAAGTACCGTTAGATTATTGTGAACTAACTGTACATTCCTTCTTTTCGTTTCTTCTTCCTCTTCATTTTCTCTATACATTGTATTCCGCTGCAGACAGTAGTTTTCGATTTATTGCAATTTATAAGGTGATTTTATAAATATGACAGGGACTTTATAAACAGTTCTTTACAAAAAGTTTGGCACTCGACACATAGCGCAAAAACTTCCCGATTCTTCATATATGCATATGTAATTAAAATAACTTTTTTGCGCAATACCGAATGCCAAATTCCCAGGGTATCTGCTAGTCGCCACGGCCTCTAACCACATACAGTAGTTCAAGTCATTGGCCGTGTTCACCAGAACAAATCGACAACAGAATATCGATGAAATTTTTATGATTATTCTGGTGAACGGCAGTGATTAGCAATCATGATTTCAAATTTTGTGATTATGATGACTGAAAATTTCATCACCAAAATAGTACGCTGAAATTCTGTGATTGTGATGCTTTGTTATCGATACAACAAATCGTAATCAACAGAACACAAGATTTGAAAATAAATAGCACAAAACTAATAAGGATACCACTATATTAGTATTAATTTGGTATTCTTAAAAAAAAATGCAAAGAAGACCTTGGAATCTGCGTATTTTTAAGGAATATGGTTATGAAAAGTGCTTTAAACTTTTTCATATAAAATATTAAATGCTTATACAATATTGGCTTAATGATTTATTAATGCAACATATCATCTATTATTTTAAATCTGGTCTTATGCTGTGCTTATTCCCATTTCATTAAGCATTTTGCGCCAAATTGTTTTGAATTTTGTAAATAAATATTAACACCTTTGACAAAAAAAGAAATGACAACTTTGATTTTGCCCCAAAATTTCATCAAAGCGTTCACCAGAAGCCCATCAACAATTTTTTGATTTCTGATACATGATTACTGATTGATTAGTTCTGGTGAACACGGCCATTGTTTTGACAAGAAATTTTTATAATTTTATTTAATTTTTTGAACAGTTTTATCCGATTAACGCTGTGTTACTAATTTTAAATTTGTTTTACCCAAAGACCATGAAAATGTTATTATTTTGCAAATAAAAAGAATAACTTTGTCATAAGAATTACTTGATTAACTGTTTGTATTTTTTCAGACTATTTGCAATTCACATTAATTACATTTGAAGTGTAAACACAGGTGAAAAACAAATAAGAATGCTACAGCAAGGTGATCGGCAGATAGAGGCCCAGTGAAACATAATAAAAAAATATAGTATAAATGTACATATACAAATTTTGGTCCAATAAAGGTATCTGTCGCTTGAGACGTAACAAGATTCCGTGTTGAAAATCATATGACTGCAATTTCAAAAGAGCTCTTTTTATTCAACTTTCCAAAGGGGACATGGATAATTCCTTAAATAAAATTGATGAGCGCACACAAAATTTAAGCCGAATTCAATTACTCTAACTTTCATGGTATCTGAGAAGTAGGTTCTCATACTGTCGGACTGACAATGCCACGAACCCAGTAGTCTCTGTACTTTTTGGGTACTCGGCTGACAACAATAATGGCATTAGAATAGATCGAATGCGTCTCGCTTATAATGACGATGATGGGATGATGACATGATGATGATTCGACTTGTGGTGGTGAACAATTCCGTTGCCAGTATGGTTTGGGCATTATAGATAACTGATTTGTTGGAAAATTTTAAGTGCTGTTCATAAGAATTTTGTGTGGTTTTAAGTTGCGTCTAAACTGAAATTTAATAAGCGTTCATATTTTGGTAGACTACTCACACACACATACAAACTCTCTGTGTCGTACAGTGCACAGATAACACTTAATGAGCGTTTTATGATTACTTATTTTTATTTTCATATATTTTTAATGATGCAAACGATTGCTGAACACTTTCGTGCTTTCGTGAGTGCAAACTCGTTTCCACAGTCACAAATGGGTATTCAGTTGGCCAGAAACAACAGCAAGAACAATATCAATTCAATTCACAACTCGACTACTTACACTTTCAGTCTGACTCTCCTCATGCAGCGCCTCCTGTGCCTGCATCTGATGCCGCCGACGCAGTGCCTCCAGGTCGAGCGAGTTAATGCCCGATGGCAACGAGATGGAATTGCGTCGCAGTCCGGGACCAAAGTGCTCCCGCTCCCGGTCCCGTTCCCGTTCCGTTGGCGGCGGTGTTGGAGTTGAGGTTGTTGAATTCAGCGATAAGATCTCCGGCTCATTTGACAGTTCATTGATCACAATCAGATGTGGCAAGTCCACGTTACGTCGACGTCCCAGCGACAACTTGCGTGCCTCTGGATCGGACTCCAGCAGCTGCTGCTGCTGCTGCTGTTCTTCATCATCGTCAATCTCTTGCTCATCCGCATAGGGCAACTCCAGCGATTCAGCGTGCTGGCCGTTGAGAGCCTGCGCTGCCAGAAGCGACGGCTGCGGCTTCGGCTTCGGCTGTGGCATTCTGTTACCGGGCTTACACGATTCTAGTTTACACAATGTTCACACGACGGACGGGCACGTGTGCACGCGATCGCGTCCAGGTTGCGACTCGCTGCCGAACCAAAACCAAAAACCAAATGCCCCTAATACCGTCAACAGCGTCGCGAGCGCGACGTCAAGCTCAGCTGAGCACTGCGGAGCTGGAGGGGGATCGGAGGCAACTAAGAGGAGAAGTGCTTGTTGTAGGTGTAAGGGTGGGAATAGGGTTATGAGCCATAAAGCCGCGTCCGATTTGCCTTTAATCATCATCGTTGTACTTATCATTATCATCTTCCATTCGTGGCCACGATTATAGCCGGCACTGATTACGTATGCGACGCGTTGTACGCATCGCTTTTAACTGGGCCGCCAGTTAATTTTGCTTTGTTTGCCAAATAACATTGTTTATTGCTTATTGATTTAGTTAATTAAATTCATTTAATGCCACAAACAAGGTCTGATCGCCCTGCTTTGTCCACCTAATTAGCCAATATCTCAATCGCTCTTTCTCTCTCTCTCTCTGACTCTCTCCCTCTTTTTCTCTTGCTTTACATATAGTCTCACTATCACACTCTCTCTATTCACGTTCATGGTTTAAAGCTGTTATCAGTAGACATAAAACGCTAAATCGCGCCAATTGATCAAATAACACCAACAAACGTCAAAGGTTTTCATACTCTACCCAGTCAGTCATTAACACTTTGTGGATTTGTATCTGAAATTTATGTGCACAAAAAAATAATCATTCTTAAATTCAAGTCTAAAAATCTTGAGGTAGCTTGTGTTTTTGGGCCAGTACACAAAGGGTGAACACATAGACTCTGGTGACAGTACTCTGGTGACAGTACTCGTAATGGAAACAATCAAATATCAAGAATGTGTGGTATTTTGGAAGGTTTTCTAAACATGTTCATCTCGATCAGTTTAATTACTAGCATCTATCAGAACTGAAATGATTGAACCAAGCCTTAGATACCTACATATGGGCTAATCCTGAGTACTCTTAAACCTATTTTAAGGTAAAACTCTTATTCTGTTTGAAAAAAAATTAGACTTGCTGAAAGTTCCGTTGCGGGCGTTACACAGAATGGAAGTCGATTTGAGGTAAACGTGAATTTGTACATATATTAGCGAATTTTGCATAATAAACAAAAAATATAATAATACAAAAAATTAAGTGGTATATATGACCATATCAATTTTGATTTTGTAACTTGAAGCCTGAAAATGTATTCTATTATAACAAAAAAAAACTGTTATTTAAAAACATGTAGTTTTTTGACAACTTTCGATTTTTGCCCTTGGCTTAAAAATTTCCGGATTAGCCCATATACATACATTCATCTCCAAATAATCGCCACAAATTGTTTCGACTTTCTTTTGGTACTAACTACAGATTTGGATCGGAATTGACATCTCTAAAACGTCAAAGAAAAAAAATAAAAATAAAAAAAAATCATTACCCTGAAAAAGTTCAAAAAAAATTATAGAAAATATTTTTTAAGCTTAAGAAATTTAATAAGAATTCAAGTGAAATTCGAAAGCAACTGAGGATTAAAATTTCTAGAGCTTTGGTTTAAATAAAGTGTGTGTACGATGCGACGCCTTGGAAGCTACATTTTGTGTTGAGTTGAATAATGACATGTGTTGCTGATCGACCAACAACATGGTACGAAAGTCTTGCCCGTCCCCGTTCCCACTAATTCTCCACATCGATCAGACGATAAGTTGATTAGCGTACCTTTTTCTATTAATCAAGCGAGTGAGTCTATTAAACTAATTCGTAATATTGTGCTAATAAATTCCCAAGTATTTCTGCGCAGTAAATTGAATTGAATTGGATGGAAATATGGATTATGCCAATCGCAAGGCAGCTTTTGGCTCACACACTGACCCATTGTTGAACCTATTGTCTAATTGACATGCCACACTTGTCGGTTCAACTCTCTCCTTCTGTGCTGCGCGGTGTGTGAAATTTTAAGTTGCAGCCAGCTGTCTCAATTGGCATGCATATACTTATGGCATTTTATTTTGCACATCCAATCGATTTATTAATAATAGCATCCAGCAGCACGACGGCTGTTATACCCTGTAATTAGTTAAAAACATCGCTTTACCTAGTTGAGCCACTTTTAATTATCGTCAGTCTGACGTCGAATGAATGAATGCATTTATTTGTCTATTTAAAATTTAATAATAATTTTGTGTTTCTGTTATCTGAATTTCATTAAATTCAGTAAATTCGTTTTTTTTACACAATTAGCAACCTGCGGACGGCAGTCCGCGCTAGTGACGAAAGTTAATATATCGCGCAATTTACAAAATTGTAGTTAAAATATGCCATGTGACTAATAAGTGTAGGTAGTGAATATTTTAATGAAAATGAATATATAAACCACAAATATTAAACAAACTTTCAGCTCTGAAACATTGTGTCATTGTTCACAATAACGTTTTGAATTCTTGTTTACTGACTGCAACGGTTTGTCAAAACTTACCAGACAGTTTGATGTTCATTGCAAAGTTGCCACCTTACATTGATACTTATATGTCAGTGTTGCCAAAGCAGTTTCTTTCTCTCCTGGAATCTAGCTTTTTTTAAAACCGGAAAAAGTCGTACATTTCGAATTATAGCGCTTTATATTTATTTTTTTTAATGTGCTCTGCTTTTTCTACCTCTTTTTAGTCCAACAAAAATACCAACCGTTCAACAAGATTTATGTTCGGTTTATATCGAGCCCTATTTGCGACAATAACGTATGCGCCATTTTCCGAAATTTTTTTTTTATGCCAATATGTTTATAAACACCACCCGCATCTGCACCTAAAATATTACATTTTTATTTTATATATTTACGGAGATATTGACCTGTGAATAATAACGTAAGCGACAAATGACTCGAAGAAATCAACTTAACGAAACCTAAAAACTCTCTCCTGTAAAATTGCGTTTTGGCGCATACGTTATTGTCGCAAATAGGGCTCGATATACTCCCTGAACCTAAGTTTTCGGTTTAAGCATTTGTTAAATATAATACAAAAAAATATTTGTGTTGTTTTTATAATACCCAAACCCTTTTGAAAATAGTTGTTTTTTTTAATTTTAAGATTTTTTATAAAAAAATATCATTTTTACGATAATTTAACTAATTTTTATATTTAAAATATTAATCGAAGTAGTTCCGCGTTAAAAAAAAATGATGTAATTTACGTATTTTTTTATTTAGATTCAGGTTCGGGCTCGCGAAGTAAACAAATTCGATGGATCGGATCGGATCGGAAAGCCCAAAAACCTTAACCGAACCAGTTTTACGAGGATTGGTGCCAAACCGTTCTGCAACCTTGACAATTCAGAAAAATACTTAGATTCTTGTGTTAAATATAAAATATGATTTGATCATCATGCATAGAATATGACCTTACTTGTGTGCCAAAATAAGTAAGTACAGCAATTACAATTCTTTAAAAGGGGGAAAAATGCAATCTTTATTTTTAATAAATTGGTAATTTTTTAGTTGTTTTTTTTTCAGCGCTTCTCTTATCTCATTTGATTTCTTTTCTACAATTTGTTGCTATTTTGTGGTATCTGTTAGCTTGCTTGAATTTGTTTCGTTATTTTTTAACATTTTAATTTACATCTGACTCGCTGCCTGACGGGGGGCTTTTAATTACTCTCGATACTGACTGTACAGTAGACACTTGATACAATGAACGCTGTCCAGCGCTTAAGTGGAGTGAAACTTGTTTCTTACTTGTTGAATTAGGCGTATATATTAAATTTTTATTTCATTATTTATTTATATTTATTAAATATGTAAGAAAACATTTGATATTCAATTTTAGTTGACGCTTTGCTTTTGTTTCAATCGTTTTTCAAGGAATGTGATTTTTATTTTTATATGTATCTGTTTATTTATGTTTATTATCATGTTTCATGATTTTGCTTTTCGATTTAATATTTAGAAATAAGTATGTATATGCATATGTTGTGGCTGTTGTTGTTGCTTTTGCTTTTGTTCAATAACTAAACGTACACATACAAATACAAATACAAAGTGATGCCTTTGCTTAAGTATTAATTAATGTGTCAACATCTTTATTTTTTGCTTTTTTGTTCAATTGTTTTTGTTCTACATATTTCTTTGACAATTTCTTCTCCAACAAAACAAATACAAATACGATTACAAAAAAAATAACTTAGGCAGAAAAACATAATAAACGTATAAATTATGGAATATACATAGTTAGTATACAACTAAAACGTAAAACGTTGCTACAGTAAATGGCCAAAGAGCGTTGTATTGCGTCTAAAATGTGATTTCTCAATCAATCTGTTTTGTTTATAATTTTTTATACATCTAATGTGACGCTTTTATAGCGTATCCAACAGATACAGATACGTAAGGTTAGTTACAGAATTTTGTGGTGGCTTTTGAGACACAGTTCATATTATACATTACATTTTACATATTACAATGTGCCTTGTTTTGTTTGATAATTTGAATGAAAAGCGTGTTGCACTATAAAGATTACAAAAGAAATTAATATACAATTACATAAATTAAGAACGAAAAGGAGATAATAGAAAACACAGCAAAAGACAATGAATATGCTCGTATCATATCATAGTGGTAAATATAATCATAATAATAATTGTGTAAATTGTAAATATCACAAGCAGACGTCACTTGCATCGTTGATAAATGTAAATATATATATGTATGTATATATATTTATGTATGTATATATGTGTATATTTATTTATATGTATATTTATGCATGTAAGTGTATGTTTGTATGTGTATAAATATAAGTATGTGTATGTTTATGTTTATGTAGCGGTGTCTGTGTTTTTTTAGTTTTGAATTTTGTTTGTTTTTTCTTTTTTTAATTTAGTTACAATTCTAATTTGCTTTTGCCAAGTACAATGGTTGGGTGTGTGTGTGTGTGTGGGTGTAAGTGTATGGATGTAAGTGTGATTCAAGAAGAGCACTGACATTTCTCAGATTCGCTTCTTGAACACTAAACTACATTGCCTTCAGATTTTGAATGTGTTTGAAGACTAAAGAAAATACTAAAATTGCCACATTTACTTACTTTATTCTCGTGCACACTCACTCACACACTCACAATCTTACGCATACACACAGACAGACCATTTCTTAGGTCAATTTGCATATTTCTTTTTTGTTTCTTTTGCCCCGGTTGAGTAACTATATTTATATGATCTGCTCTTAAGTGATACTAACATTTTCTATTCGAAAATTAGAATGAGTACATAATTTCAACATGTTTATCGCTTCACAAATCATATGTCTATATATTTATTATTATATATATTTATGTTCATCTAAGCTTTAAGTTCTATTAAAATTGACTTTTTACATTTTAGCAGCAGTTTTGCTTTTTGGATGTTTGTATACACGAAAAAAAAAACAAAAAAATATTACTAATTATAAATGATTTTTGCTAATTGCTTACAATTTACATATATGTATGTGTGTGTGTGTGTGAATGTGTTTATTATATTTGTTTATTATTACTATATAATGTGATTTTTTGTTGCTCAATAATTATTTGTAATGAGAATCGTCGCTGCTTGTAATTTGCATCATTCACTAAATTTATGCTTTACTGTACCGCCTTGTGGGTGTCTAAGTGATTCTACGTGACGATGGTGTATGTTTGTGTGTGTGTTTTACGCTCATTTTCTAGCACTAACTGCTATCTTTATGCCTTAGTGTTAAAGTGCTGAAATATTTGAAACATTTTGTTGCGGCTGTTAACATTAGTTTTTATGTTGTTGCTCTTCAAGTTGTTGCTCTTGTTGTTCTTGTGGCTGTTGCTGTTGCTGATGTTGCTAATGATGAGCCCAAGCAACCCCATACATAATCAATTGCTTGAAATTTGCATAATTTACAAGTATCATAGATAATATATTTTACAATATACATAAGATATACTTAATTGGTATCGTAGATATTCTCCTTCAAGGGTTATGATCTTGGACTAAGTTGAGAGGCCTTCTCAATGGGGTCTCTCTAAAATTAAGCTGAAACTAACACAGACACGATCGTCAGCTGCCTGCGAACTCCCCAATTTGCACAACACACACCAATTTTAATACAATACATACAACAGAATTTTGAGTACCATAAAGAAAAATCAAAACAAAATATTTGAGAACATGTGTGTGTGTGTGTGTCAACGTGTGCGAGTATGTGTGGGAGAGAGTGTGTAAGTATGACTAAGACTGCCTTGGGGTCGCCGCCGGCTGTGATGATGTTGATCTTGAGATGATTGAGTTGCTTTTTAGATTTGATCAATGCGCTAAATGAGCCTGCTGAAGGATGCCCCTTAATCGCCGCTATCCTCCCATTTGCGCTCCTCCATAATGCGATCAAAGCAGTCCGCAAGGAATGCGTGCTAAATGGAGTAAACAATCACAATAATATTTAATATATAATTAATCAGAATATATGTATTTAAGCTATTCTAATTACATATGGCGTGTAGACTTTGACCCAACGTGCTGGCTTATCTGGACGATTGTATTGAAAGCAAAATGACATAGATTCCTCGTCGCTCTCCGACCGTGTTATGCTGTCCCAGGTGAGCTCGACCATTTGAGCCTCCAGCGAGCCATCCTCACGACATGCGTGCAGCCGAAAGCTCTTCATTCCTGCAAATGAAAATTGTGAAATGTATAAGCAATAAGCAAAGCAATCTAAAAATATTTCAACACGATGCATATTTATTTCCAGATAACTGATTTCCCAAATAACATTTGGACTAATTTTCACCTGGTGGAGCATTTATCATTTATGTTTTGTAATTATATATTTAAAAATAACCAGAGATTTAATCCCTAACCAAAAATGTAACCTTTAACCGGTAAAATCCGATTAAAATTTAAAACCGTAACCGAAAAAAAAAGTTTACATTTGAACGAAACCTTAAAACCGAAACTCTTTAAGCCGAAAAAACCTTTTAGTAACTGTTTCATTTATAAGGGTTAATTTCGGTTTTTCATACATCCAAAAAAATACTTTTTTCCATTTTTATTTCCAATTTTTAAAATATAAAGTTATATTTCTTACTGTTATTTTAAAGATTGCAAATAAGAGTTATGGTGAAACTTTTAAATAACGTTTTATTTTTAATTTAAAAACAAGTTTAAAATAATTTAAAGCGAAAAATTTTGAACTGATTAGATTTTTTCTGACTCAAAAGTCATGTTTGCGATCCCTAATATTTTGTTATTAGTTTTATTATATTTTTTAGTTTTATTTTTGATTTTCTTTTTTATTTTTAATTTTGATTTTAATTTTCTTTTGTTTTATTTTGAATTTTTTTTTGTGATATTCATTATCTAATTTTCACAGCACTGAATAAGCGCAAATAAAATAAATTTGTTAAATGAAATATTAAAATGAATATAAAATAATGCCTTTTTAATTATTATTATTAATTTATTATTAATAAATTTTAATTTTCGCAAAGAAACTTTTCTTTTTGTGTACTGAAACCATACCGGTATTTAAAAATCGAAACAAACCGTAACTGATAACTGAAAACCTACGGTGGCTAACAGCTTAAAGTATGCACCCTTATTTTTGCTTTAACTGCTATGTTAGTCAAGTTATCACAATAAAAAAAATATATTTGGAAAGGTCGTTCCAGATAATTGATTTCCCAAAAAACTGTTTGACTCATTTTCACCTGGTGGAGCATTTATCTTTCATGTTTTGTACTTTAATATTTAAAAAAATATAATAATAATAAAATAGTTCTACAAGTGTTTTGTGTGTTGTTGTTTGTTGTTTGTGTCATATAGACCTCAAGTTAACTAAAACTTACTTCTTTTTAAAAATAACTATTCCTGTCTCTTTCTTTTCTGTCTCTTTCTTTTCTGTCAAACTTATATGCTAAACTCACTTATTCATGCCAAAAGTCTAAGCGAACCCCATAGCATTCCCTTAAATTATTTTCCAGTTATGTTTACGGATATTTAGTATTAACCCAATATCAAATACAAGATGTCTCTGTCTCACTCTCTGATGTTATCACTCTAGAGATGAAGGAAATGCATTTGAACACTTACCCACGGCGGGTACAACATGACCCTCCTTGCGACTATCACAGGAGCAGTGTGGAAAGACGACGTCGCCATAGCCGGGCAGTGTGCGGGCCAGTGCCAAATAATCGTTGGCCTTTTTGGCGTCTTGCAGTGCCTTCAGCTCGTAGAGTCTGCCGTCGGCGCGAATGTTGCCACGGTTGACCTCATCGACTGCCTGGTAGAAGATGAAGCGAGCCGCCTGCTCGCCATCGGGCAGTGTTAGCTCCTTGCCAACGGAGAAGAGCCAACGACGCACACAGAGACACGTCGATGAGGCGGTGCTGTAATTCTGCACGTAGAGCTGATGGGGTATCTCATGTGGTTGCAATTTGCGCTCGAAATTGTACTCGACAATCTCAAATAGATAGAAATATTGTTGCGTATAGGCTGTGAGATTGGCGCGCTGCACCAGGATCTCCCATACGACCTGAGCATTTGATGACTTCTTCACGGAGACACTTGTCACCTCGTGATCGGGCAGCATGACCTTAATATCCACCGGCGATGCGGATATATCATCTTCGGTATCGGTTAAGAAATCCTGCACAGCATCGCTTTCGGCAATGACCCGCACCGCGCACACCTTCTCCAGATATTGCTCCAGGCCACGGCGACGAGTGTCCAGCTGCTGTTCGCTCAGCTGGAATGGCCATTTGCCGGGCAGCTTGGGGAACGTGAAGCCACTGAATTCCTTGCGCAGCATCGAATGCAAGTTGGCGAATTCGCGATACCTGCGCGAACACAACTGTCGACCGGCCATGTGGATGTTGAAGACAATGTAGCGTTCCCCATTCCGATTCACGATGCTGTAGTCGGGTATGCTGAAAGAGATTAGGGCACAGATTAGTGATTATGGTTCACATAATTAGATTAGAGTATATAAACCCACTCACCTGATGGGCAATGAACGCTTGTCGGAGTAATCAATGTAGGAGTAGCCACTCTGATCCTCCTGTGGCTCCAGTCTATCGGCCTCCTGCTGTGTCACGGATATAACCGTCAGGGTCAGACAATCGCCGCCAGATTTGATCAGATCCACCACCTGTTTGTGTGTGGCACCTTCCACGCTAACGCCATTGCTGCAAGTACACAACGTGGAAACATTTAAGGATTTGCATTAATCAGTCTATTGCGTCCACACCAACCGCAGACAGCGACGCTCACAGGCAGTCAGCTGTGCAAACTGGATGCCGTGGAATGGCAGCATGTTCGGGAAGACTCAGGAGACCGCTCAGATTTGGCCACAAAGTCAAAGTTGGAGTCACTGTATTAGTACGCAACTCGATTGTCAATCGCCAATTGCGGAGCTGCTGTCACAGACGGATCATTTTAAGAATCGCAATAAGACCAAAAGACAAAGAGAGAGAGAGAGAGCGAAAGAGAGATAAGGAGAGATGGGGGCAGCTACTTGATCGGCTGAGCACTTTGTGGCACTTGATAAGAGACGCCAACTGCAACTCAAGTCCCAGACAGACGCGATTCAATTCGATTCGGGTCAAGTTGAATTTGTTTGTGATAAACACGAGCTGTTGAACTGATCCATGGAGCAGCTACTCGAACTTTTTTTATTTACTTGTTTATTTATTAAATGTCAACTAAGAGCAGTTGATCAATTAAGTAAAAATTAACTAAAATATTTATAGTTTTATTTAAATTTACTCTGAAATCACAATCAGCTAATTAAAAAAAATTTAAAATTGATACGCGCTGTGTGTGATTTTCTTCTTTATTCTACGACAGATCTGCAATGACGCGACTTCGGATCAATTAGTCTGCAACACCTATGAAATCGTTGAAGCCCACGCTGCGAGCCAAGTTTAAACTGTGATTCAGGGATGAGCCACATCAAAGAAACACAAATTATAACATATACAATTCGTACACTGAGCGAAAGTGCATGTAATTACCGTCAACAACTCCACATAATTTGACAGTTATGCGACCAGTAACATAATCAATTTAACCACCTAATGCCCAGTGTGCCTTTGGGCTGGATCAACACAAATCGTCATTAAAACTAATAAAGCTACTTTAATCTTATATTATGTATATTTTAAGGTAAAATACTACAAAATTTAATAAATGCGCTCTACGATAAGATTTACTATTTATTTTTTTTGTCAGAAAATCAGTTATTGCTTTTATTTATTCATTAACTTGAATATTTGAGGGTTAATTGTTCAGTCAAATCACAAAGCTCAGATGATTAAAAAATCCACAGCCGACTAGTGACGTCAGCAATGCTATATTTATCATTTCCCACTGTCCGTGCTGTAAAATAAAACACCCTAAAATCAATGTCATAATACTAGATACCGAAAAAAATACGTGACTAAGAAATTCTGCCGTTTAAAATTATCAAAGTTAAAATCTACTAGCAGACCTTAAATCACCTCAATCTATAGCTCAAAGGATCGCCGTAAAATCAGCAGACAGACCACAAATTACTCAATCAAAAAACCGACTAGTGACGTAACTACAATTATAAATTTTAAAATGAAGAAAATTGTCCTATCCACAATCGATGCCCATCTAGGGAGCTAAATAGCATTTAACTTTTGACGTTTGGAAATTAAAAATCGACTGAATTGAGGTTTTTATTAAGGACTGTAATTATTATAAGTTTTATTAAAAAAATTATGAAATAATTATTAATTTAAATTTTTATAGATTTCCTCACAAAAAAATGATTAATTTTGAGTTATACTTTACTACTCAACCAATAATAATTATTTTTGAGCAGAAAAATAAAACTTACAACTTAAAAAAAAAAAAACAAATAATCAATATTTGCAGTCCCTGGATTTTATAGCTGTTACTTAAAAAATAGTATAAGAGTGCATTGTATTCGTTGAATTTCGCAACAGGGAGAAGGAAGCATCTTCGACCCGAAAAATAGTGATTGGCGTTTTCTTTTATAACTATCTATTACCATACGGCTTATGCTACTTAGAGCTTTCGGAGTTCAGGAACACGAAAATATATTAAACGGTTTTTTTTGGCAAAAGCTTGACATTGCTCAATCACCAGCCAACTAGTGACGTAACTAATGAAGCTTGTCATATCAAATTATCGTAGCTTAAATTCAATGTCAGACCACAAAGCACCGCTGATCCACATAGATCAATACACACTGTTGAAGTTCGAAGAATAGACTTAAGATCCACATTTAGACCACAAAACACCGCTGATAAACTATAAAAATGGCATTAGTTTCATTATTCTTATTTTATATTCATACAATTGAAACTCGTACATATGTACAACTCTTTTTGCTGAGAAATCCGGCACAGCTCTGAATGTAGCTTAGTTTCCCTTTTGGGTTGTTTTCGGCTAGTGGCAAGCTGCATTGAAACAGGAAAATTTGAAGCGAAACTGTATTAGATGTCGGCAACGAATTGTTGTTGCCTGGCTTCTTGGACCTCGAGGTCTTCGGCTGGGCCATTACTACGTCTTCTACCTTCCGTTAGACTCCATCTACGTATGTGTGTGCGCGTTGAAGTCTTTCCGGTTTGGCTTTGGCCACCGCAGCACAAATACATAAATCGCGGCTATCGTGTCGCGGGTGACGCACAGGGACAATAACAGCAACATCAGCGCAATAACAACAACAATAACATGACTCAGAGCCAAGCATAGTCAACATCCATACATAATAACCAGGGTATCAAACCGAAACGAATATCGGTTTCAGAAATATTCGAATATCGGTTACGCAAAATTGGTATATTGGTTACGTAACGGTTACCGGTTTTTGCATGATTTGGTTACGAAATACCGGTAAGATACAAAAATAATTTAAAAAAATTTTAAACAAATGTAAATTTGAAAATAAAAAAAACCTCTACGAGGTAAAAGTCCATTGACGAAAACAATTTTATGCCTCAAAATTTCTGATATCCAATTTTGTGACGAATAATATTAGGTTTTACATATAAATAATTTAAAAAAAATTAATATTTCCATTCTTCCTGTAAATACACTCAGACCAACATTTATTCGTACACACTCTTTTTTACTTTAACAGCTATGTAAGTCAAGTCTCCACAGTAAAAAAAAGAATTTATTTGGAAAGGTCGTTTTAATTCCGTTTGAATGATGCTAAACTTTCCTTAACCCATTAAGTACCCATTATATATTTTGAATTTAAAAAAAGCAAATTTTTAAACTTTTTTCCTCGATTTCTTACAAAAAAAAATTTTGATGCAAAAAAATTCAAACAATTCTAAGAGTCACCTTTTTTTCAAATTAAAATTTTCAAAAATCGTTTTGCTAGTATTTTTTATAAATTTTTTAAAATTGCTAAAAAGTCACTTATTGTGTGAAAAGTATGAAAAAGGGGTTGAAATAGTATTTTTTAGGATTTTCAAAACATTATAAAAAATACTAGCAAAAAGATTTTTGAAGATTTTTTTTGCAGTCACTCTTTTTTTTAGAATAGTATACATACATATAAATTAAATTAGGTTTTTGGGTTTTGGTATAACTAACAAATTTTGTTTCGGTTACGGATAATTCCGATTAACGATTACGGTCACGGTAATGGTTACGGTTTTAGTCCCTGATAATAACTAAAACAAAATCAAGTGGCAAATTTATATTGAAATCTTTTAATTTGTTTGTCACATAAACACTATCATACTGTTGGTCGTGGTTTTTCTGTAGCATCCGTAAAAAAAAACAATATTGCAGCTTGCGTGCAACTGAAGGATCAAATTCCTTCCCTCCTGTCGCATTTTTTTTTCGACGGTCCTTACGAGCGTGAACTAATTTTTTTTTTTTGGAAACTTTCATATTAACTTTATCCTTGGCCATTTTTCGTCCCGAAATTGCATAATTTCTTCATTTTTGTTCACGTACAGTATTAACGAAACCAGGAGCATTTACGGTACTTATTCGCCCCTGGTTTTTTGCTATTTTTGTACTTCTTAGTTGTCTTGAAGCGAGCAACAGTGAGTTGCCTAAATCTGCGATTCACTTCTATATATTTTAACGAATTAAAAATGTTGGTATTTTTTCCCCCTCTAAATTAATTTTTTGTAATAGCTCTCTTTTAACTTTTATTGTTGACAAACTTTCAACAGACAATATATGAACTGACTTCTAAGTAAATTAATTTCAAAATATACGTAAGTGGAAGAAATAATAACGGGTTCTTATCTATACGGATTTGTTTAGGCACGGTATCGCTTCAAAAAAGTGCGACACTTATTAGGGCCCACGCTGTATAGTAATCGCAATGCGTTGCTTTGTATTTGCTGCTTTGCAAGAGCACAATTTTCCTGACATCCCCTCCCGCATCACCTCCAACTCACTCCCAATCCGAGTCTGCTGATAAAAACAGCAAAAGTTGTTTATACACGCGAAACATGTGTACTCATACACACACTAACACACATCACTTACATTGATCGTTGAATTCCATAATAAAAGAGAGAGTGAGAGAGAGAGTAAGAGAGCGAAGAGGGATTAAACATAGTGAAATTATGGATGGAACATTCTCTCTTTGAGATCGATTATGCCTCTTAGGGAATGGGTAAATGAGAGCAATGCGTAGTTAAGAGAGTCGCTCGAAGACAACTTTTGATGGTGGGAGATATCTAAGACATATGACAAGGAACGTAACATAAATCAATCAAACCTTATTGTTGACAGAACGGGTTTTAGATATCATAACATGTGCAGTTACTATACCCTGTAACTAATTAATGACTAAAACGGATATACACAAATGGTGCAAACTTGACACAAAATCATGAGATGACATCGTAATGACTCACAGATCTAACCGAGCAATTTGACTCCTAAATGTTAACTTAGTCGTCGACTAGCAAGCAAAAACGCATGTCAATTTTTTTTTTGTTGGGCCCGGTACGTACCGGTACTAATGCCAGAACCATAAGGTCAAAAACCGAAATAGAACCCTTTACCGACCCAATTGTTTCAGGACGTACCGGAACCGATATTTTTTTCGGTTTGATTCCTATAAAATATATATTTCAAATTTAGGACCGATATCTAATATTTTTCAAAAGTAATAGATTTTTGTCACCTTGCTTTCTTAAATTATGCACTTTGCATGGTTTGCTCGACTTGTTTAGACGAATTTAACACAAGTTGTTGGATAATTAAAAAAATAAAGCGTTAATTTATTTGTTTTGCAAAATAAATCAGAATTAAGCCCAACAGACGGAAAATGTGTTTATTTTTTATATTTCTTAATAAAACCACGCAGTTTTATGAATCAAATAAAATCCCTATGCTTTTCAGTGGGAGCCAGAATTTTTTTAATGATCCATAGTTGCTTGGTGGAATTTTCATAGAATTCTTTGTAGATTTCGTTTTGTTAGACGCCTTCCACCTTTTTTTCGCCCCGAACAAATTCACCCGCCTACTGCACAAACTTGCAAGTGTGCATGACTAACGATTGTAGTTTTAATATCTATGTATAAGCAAAACTGCAAAAAGATTTATTATTATCCATTTATTTTTATTATGATTTAATGTTTATATTGGGGGTCACAGTTTGTGATGATTTTGTACTTGGAAATAATCCAGGGAAATTGAAAAAATGCTATTAAAAGTATATGTATATGCAATGTGTATCTATTAATTTGATTGATATTGAAATTTATAAGATTCGTAAGACGAAAACAAAAACAGAATGATGAACTGACTTTATGTGATCTCAACTGGGATTAACCAGCTGTTCTAAATTGTCTATCAGCTCCTCATGCCCATTCCGACTAACACAAACAACAAAAGCCAAATAAGAGAATTTGAGCAAAGGAAAATAACTGAGGCAAATTTATGTATTTACGTTTACTTCCTCACTATGGGGGTCAGGCAAATTTTCCGTTGAATGGTCTTAAATAAACACCTATTTGTTGTATATAAGCAAATAATATTATTTAATTTGTTTCTATACCCTGTTAAAGGCAACTAGTTCGGCTTATGTGCTTAACTACATGGTTCACAAATGAGTTCTTTTTTAGTTTGCTAATAGAATTTTTCTTACACTCAAAAGAGCTTGTACAATGAAGGCCGAAAATATTGATTTTATTAAATTGATAAGCTAGACGAGACACTACTACTATAGTGCTTTAAAGGACAACCACAATTTATCATATGAAATCGTGTGCTATTTAATTTGCATCGTGCTTAATTTTCTGTTACTAGCATTTTTTGTTTATTTTTTGCAGTGTTTTATGTTGTGGCAAGTATCTATTTCTGGATTATCCATAACAGAGCCAAATCTACATGCAAAGCACTGCCGAAAATGAAACTGAAACAGAAACCTTATCGGCTTAGCTTAGTCTATGGGCTGGCCTGAAAACACTGGTCGACCCAAACCAAGCCAAAACAAATCAAACCAATCCAACCCAACTCAACCCAATCCGACCCAACCAGTGAGTGACGCAAATCTATTGATTAATCTGGGGCATATGCCGCAAAACAAATACAACAACATTATTAATATGAACAACAGTAGAACATGGACACAAAACCACAAAGTTCGTAGCAGCATAAAATAAAATTTAAACATGATGGATACAAAAAATTTGCCTTCAACGAATTTGACAATTCTCTCCAGCTCTAGGAAAACTTAAAAACGTTTTTATAAGGTCCCATTTCTCAGGGAGGCAAATATATAGTATGCAACTTTTTTATTATTTCAAACTTATTTTTAAGGAAGTCAAGAAAATATCGAAACGTATGTCTATTTAGGTCAAATAGAAATGTATCGAAGAATAACTATCTAGCCAACTTTTTAATATTTAATAAGGTATCGATCTGTCGACTTTAGGCAGAAGTAAAGCCTTTGACGTAAAATCAAGTGGTAAGTTCAATCTTTTTTAACCTAAATGGTATTGTCGAGTATGTTGCATACTTCATGGCGATGCTGTGCTACCCTTGAAGCAACTATTGGTTTTTATTATTTTCGATGTTTTTGTTCAATGTTATTATTGTTGTTGTTGCTCTTGAGGCGCTGCGACGGCAGAATAGTTAAAGCATTGTACTTTTTGCTGTTGTCATTCTGCCCATTTGGCTGGCATTGTTGTCGTAAATGTTTTAACAAGCCGCACGTTGAACAACTAGAATTGAAAATAGTTCATAATCCTCATTGATTGCATCGCAGTCCTCCCTCAGTTTCCAAAAACAACAATACAATGTTAAGTGGCAAGTGCAGCAACAATAAACTAACGTCCAACCTCAAGAACTCAAGGCAGTTGATGAAGAAGACGAAACACTGCACAAAGAGTGAACGCAATGCACAAAAGCGCACAAGTATTTATTTAAAAAAAAAGAAATGGGTTCGGTGTTTCTGAATTTTCTTAGTACTTATCGATATGAAAGAAGTTCAGAGGCAATTTGAACAAAATCATCAGCACAATTATGATGGACGGTAATTCATTATTCGATTAGGTTCAGTATGATTTATTAAAATCTACGTCAAAAATAAGTATAAACATGTTTTAGCGATTTCTAAAAATCCACCCTTAGAAAGAAATAAAACTTATATTGTTGAGTCAATTTATTCATATTGAGGCCAAATTATGATCAAAAAGACATTTGGCAAGTAAATCTTTTGGATTTCTACAAAGTTATGGGAGCTTTCAAATTTCGTACTTTTTAATCATAAGTAAGTAATAAAATAGATCAAAATTAAAAAAAAATTTTACAAAACTTATACTGTTGAGTCAATTTATTCATTTTGAAATTATATTTTATGACAGTTTAATTTCATGTATTTATTTTAAAAAAAGACCGCAAATAAAAATCTTTATATGATCCTAGAAACTTATGCGAATGATACTCAATCGGAATCCTGTTGGTCCCTTTGGCATATATAAGTTAAGAATTTGAATTTACATTAATTTAATTTATTAATTTTAGTTCTAGTTTAAACCAATTAATTTAATTGTCAAAATTCATTAACTTTTTGCCGACTGCATTTAGTCGTGCTATAAAAATAAAAATAAAATTAAACTACATGTAGGGTATCTCAAAGTCTCAAAGAGTATTATTCTGCTCGATACTTTTAAATGATAGACAAATGTACATTTGTGTATATCGGGACGATCGATCAGATAGGAGTGGCATACAAAATCAAGCCAAACAAAGGAACTTGAACAGCAGTTATCGATGCAACTGGTCAATTTTGGACGCGCCACTTGAGTGAGCGTCTAATCTAATCACTTGGTTTATACTTAAGCCAAATCGCAACAGTTCTTTGTTGAGCTAAAAGTAAACAATGACTCGAGGCGGGAGTTGGACAGTCGACAAGATGAGAGCAAAGTGGCAACTGGTAGTCGGAATACAGCTACTGCTGCTGTTGCAGTGGCTCCTGGTATGCAATGGTCTGGAATGCTATGCCTGCGATTCGGCCGAGGATGCTGAGTGTGCCACCCGTCCCGGCCAGCAGCTGGAAGTGGAGGAATGCTCGGTGGCAGGCGATGTGTGCGTCACCTCCATCACAGCGGGATTAACGCGACGCGGCTGTTTAAGGCGACTCTATCCGAATGGCTACTGTGCCGAGCCCTGCGATCGCTGCAACACGAGTCTCTGCAACCGTCACGTCTATCCGGTGAATCGACTGCGCTGTTATCAGTGCAACGGCGCCCAGTGCATCGATGTCAGCCAACGGCCGCAATTGCTGCTGCCGTGTCCCGTCTACCATGCCGAGGATCGTTGCTACACGAACGTCTTGCACCTGAGCAACACGCAACGCGGTTGCGAGCACACGAACCTGCCCGATGGCTGTCCACACGTGTGCCTCAAGTGCAACTACAACGGCTGCAATGCGGAAGTCACCGTCAGCGAGAGCCGCTGCCTCCAGTGCACCCACAATCGCCTCTCGCCCAACCCCGACTGTCAGCGCGAGCAGCAGCAGCCGGAGCATGAGTCGGATAAATGTGCCCTCAACAATGCAACTGTGACGCAGTGCGTCAACAAGGTGATGTTCGGGCATCGGGAGCGGTGTTACACGCATCGCAACAATCAGACAGATGTCCTGCAGCGCGGTTGCTCCACCACAATGGGCTTCTTTCCCACCGGCGACCTGTCCGAATGCTATGGCGACTATTGCAACTCCCGGTGCCAGGACATTGCCTGTGCCACATGCAATTCAACCAGCGATCCCAATTGTCGTCGTGGACATGCTCTCAATAGCAAACAATGCGACCCCGGCACCGTTGCCTGTTACTCCTGCGAGCAAGGTTAGGGTGAGTCAGGCAAAGGTACAGGTCACTGTTGCCAGATCTGACCGTTAAAAGAAGCTATATTTGAATAATCAAATTATAAAGAATTAAGTTAATAAAATAAAAAAATATGCTTGTGTTTTTAGCATACTTTTATTTCTACCTTCTTTGCATTCTATTTTAGAAATAAAATAAAAGTTTACTAAATAACACAAGCGTATTTTATATTTTTTTTAACTTATTTCTTTAAAATTGTATTATTCAAATGTAGCCTGTTTTAACGGACAAATTCTGGCAACAGTGGTACAAGTACAGTGTGCACAGTCGTGATGTAAATCCATATAATGGATCGAGTTTTAAGTCGAAATATACAAATCGTTAAAATCGAAGCATCGATTTTGTTCATTTATTTTTACATCACTTGTTCAACTAAATATTCGGATCAGCATATACAAATTGTAAATTCATTTAACAAAACAAGAAGAAACACTTAAATTCCAGAGTTGTATTTATTAATCTGTTTAGAAAAGGATCGATCGTAAATCATTCAGTTCTGTTGTTCATCACAAAACTGAACCTTAAAACTGATAAACAAACTCATGAATTGTTTATGAAATTAGTCAAAAAAAATTATCGAGCTAAAAGTCGCTTCCGCAAAAATCGACTTGCCAATTTATCGATGAATTTTTACATCACTATTGCACAGTGTCTACCAAAAGTAAATGATTTCAGTTCAACTCTATCTTAACCCATTAACGGCTAATGGGTATTTAAATACCCAAAAAAGGATTGGCACTTTAAAAATTCTAGCTCGCGCCATGTGAGAGATATCGAGGCAAAATTTATTTCATAGTAAAGAGAAATAATAAAAATATAAGTATAAAATTTGAACAGTTTAGTTATCCTTGTTATACTTGTAGTTTTTTACAGGTGAATATCTAGCTATTTTTCTGCATACAAAATGTTATCGAAAATAGCTGAAAAATGTATGGAAATCGAAAAAATTAAATTTGAAGATAAACATTTTTTTTTTGTTTCTTTCAACTTCTATGGTCTTCTAGGCACACATTTCCAAATTTCGTCAAAATCGTACCAGCCGATCTATGGGCAGCCATTAATGGGTTAAGCGGGAGATAGTCCAACTATAAATAGCTCTTGTTTAGTTTCTGTCAAGACAAATCATGATTTTTTTAGTAATTATTAAATCGAATTACGCTTGATTAATTTATAAATTCTCAGTCTGCCTTATCATCTATCATTTTTATTTTGTTTTAACCTTTTAATAAAACTGAAATGCAATGAAAAATAGATAACAGAAAGACAACAGAAAATATTAAATTGTATACACACAACACGATTACTTCTTCTTTCAGATACGCTGCTCCGACGTGGCTGTGCTGAAGCGGATTTCCTGCCCGCTGCCGGAGAGGCCTGTCAGCTGTGCCGCAGCGGCGACACGTGCAATCGCTGGTCCGTGCGCAGCTGTTACCGCTGCAATTCGCAGGAGCACGGCGCGGACTGTGCGGAAATGCTTCAGCCCTCTGACATGACAGTGAGCAACTGCACCCATCCAACGGAGCTGTGTGTCAGCACCGTAATCAGTCGACTGCAATTGGTCCACACGGTGCGTGGCTGTGCCAGCGAGGTGCCCGAATGCACCTCCAATGATCCCTACTGTGTGCGCTGCAATGGCACCCTCTGCAACGTGGCGCCAACCTTGTGGGCCACCAAGCATGCCACACAGCACCTGCAATTGGCAGGAGAGGCCCCATCGCCCCAGCGTCACAGCTGGCCACATGCGCTCCTCGAACATCTATGGCCCAGTCCGTGAGCAACTGGCAACTGCAGAGCAAGCAGTGCACAGTGGTTGGTCTTGTATTAAGCCGGCAGTCAAAATTACTTTTAATAGCTTTATAAAATTGTTGCAATAGAATGATCATACTTACATATATAGATCTAAAGCACTTCCTCACCACCCACTTAAATTAAAACTATTTTTTTTTTAAATGTAATAAAGTGCACAACAAAGAGATTATAAACTTCAATAGGATATTGATTGTTATTGGAAATTAATTAAAAAAAAAAGGTGTAAATAATTAATAAGGGTTCGAAAACACAGCACAAGCACTCGTGAAAAAGTGGTACGAATAACATCGAGTGGTCACGCACCTGCTGTGCTACGAGCGTATTTCGTGAGCGACTGACGGATTTTGAGTACATCGTAGAAAGACAAAGTGTACACAATGCAAAATAAAAATGCAACACAAAAAAAACTTAATAAATTAAGCGTTTTTACGTTGGCATGTCACAACGCCCAACAAAACTCTAGGCGTTCTGTCCAGTGATGCCAATTTGCCCTTTTTCGGATAGATTTGTCTGGCTTTTAGCTGCTTCAGCCGGGAAAAATCTCAAACATCTTTTACCCGAAAATCTAGCTTTCTTCGATTCAATTAAATTTAATACAAAAAGGAAACGGTATAAAGGCCAAAACACTTTCCCAGTACGCCAAAATTTACCTCTTAAAAAAGGAGAATGTTGAAAATACGTCAAAGTTTCTGTCCGAAGCAAACAAATATCGAAACTCTGCAGGCAATAACCCTTTTTCAGAAATGGTCACTTTCGCTCTGACTTGTCTATCGTTGCCATGGTCGAATGCAGAAGTAGAGATGGTTTTTAGCCAAGTTAGGTTGGTAAAAACTAAATTGAAGACCCGTCGATAAATACCCGTGCCAGATACCTCAAGATGATAGGCCCCATGGACAAGATTCAATGACAAAGAAAATGCCGAAAAACATTCATTGAAGATGGTTTGAAACTTTTAAGTTAAAAAAAAAAAATAGGAAAAAAAAGTTTGGTCTGTTTTTCTGTCTTTTTTTTAGATATTCAGCTTTTTTTCCCTGTTTTCTTTCCCCGTTTTGTCTTGTTTTTCACGAAAAATATTTGGCATCACTGGTTGTGTCCATTTCAATTTCGTACATAAAACTCAAATGTTATATCGGACTTAATCCAAATATTCACTTAGACGAAATTAGTTTTATATTTTACCCTTAATAAAAGCAATAACTTAAATGCATTTAGTGTTTATTATAAACACTCAAAACAAAAATGTAACGCAAAAACCTCAGTCAACCACAGTTTCTCTCTCCACACTGCCCCTAAAAAAATAAAAATTATATTGATAAGACTACGTCCGCCCTGGCGGAGGATGTAGAATAATGTTTGTGGCGTTTTTCCAGTTGTCAACCGGCACAAAAACGCCCCACGAAAGTGAGCTGTGGCGAGGAGGGAGAGAGAGATAGGGGAAGACAGTGGACAGTCATCAGCAGGGCTGGCAGAATCAGGGCTGCAAATAACAAGTAACTAAAGACAAACGTGTAGGTTTGGGTGAACGGCAGTTCGCGCTAGTGACGAAAGCATCAAGAAGGGCGCAAAAGGCGACTAGCAATGAATACAGAAAGAATGGAATGTATGATCAGATAGAGTTAACTAACAAATGTGCATAATAAGTACTTATGTGCATACGGGGGTGCAAGTGCGAGGAGCAAAATTTAAATAATTGCTGCAAATAGGTTCGTTGGAGCCTTTTGGTTAAATTTTTTTATTTTGAATTATTTTCCCAAACATTTTAAAACTTTAATATGTTGTAGTCAACAAAATTTCGCGCTGTTGATACTTATACTACTACTAGCAGTGTTGCCAAGTCTTCGGGCTAAGCTATCATATGAAAATAGCTAGAAATAGCCAGCAAATTTTGTTGGTAGCTAAGAAAAAAAACGCTAGAGTAGTGAAACGATAATTTTATGGATTTAATCCAGTAATTTTGAAAACTTTTCAAGTTTGTCAAACATTTTGTCTTTAGCAGCTGAACTTATGTATGTAGGTCTGATTGGTCCCTATATATTTTAAGAATACTGCTCGCTTTTTATAATTATGATAGCATTTGTCTTCCCGGCGTAGTCCGTATCAACAAACATGAAATTAAATGTTATTAATATTATAAAATATGAGTTGAACAGATAAAATACCTTATGTGTAAAGTTGAGTTTAATGTATGAACGGCCATTATATTTCAAAGTTTAGTTTTGACATTATTCATTTGACTAAAGACTATTTCCTCTGCTTTCGACCATGGCAGGGAAATAGCTATAATTCCTACTAGCCGCTATTTTACAATTTATCTCGCATTTGCCAACTGCAACCCGGTAGATCTAGCAGGGAAATAGCTAAATTGGCAACACTGACTACTAGAAAGAGGACAGGCAGCAATGAGGTGTCGCATCAACCAGAAATTAAGAGTGTACATAAAATCAAAGGCTGATTGTAGCTGATTATTTTAAATGAACTGGTTCATTTGCTTGAACTGGGAAAGAATTCCAAAAGCTCAAGCGTGAAATGCGGCGAAATATATACATATGTATGTACATTATTTGTAAGCATTTAACTGTAAATATCTATGTACATATCTTGTTTGTGTGTTTGTTTCCGTTTTACAGTTGCTTTGTCTGCTCACGCTCCGCCAAATTATAACTGTTGACTGTTGTTGTTACAGTTGATAATCAAATGATGGGCGCTATAAAACAACAACAACAAACGACCAGCTTGCCCCAGAGAATAATGCATCCAACGAAAAGTGCGAAAAGTGTTGGTAAAACAACGATTGCGAATTTCTGGCCTGTTTCTGCGTGAGGGGGGGTTGTGAGGCGTCGCATCGTGAGTGTCGGGTGGTCTACATGGCTGGGGGTGGTGGGTGGTGGGTGGTCGCTTCGTTCGTTGCCGATGATAATTAAGTTGTTAGACGACGCGCGCGGCTCGCAGCGAGAATGTTACTAAAATTTTTAATTGAATTTGTGCGCCGGTTTTCGGTTTTTGGGTTTCGCTTTTCACCTTTCTGGCGCTGCGTGGATCCAGGAAAGGTTATCACATCATTGGCGCTCACAAAACTCAATTATGTGCAACGTGTTTTGATTGATAGCTTAGAAGGTGGAATGCAAAGGGAAATTATGTTATTTGACTGTGCTGCGATAACACAAAATGTCAAAGATGCAAACAAAACGAAGAGCGGACAGTGGACAGCAAAGGGCTAAAAGATGGGCGAGAATAAAAAGCAAATGCGTGTCGCTTTGTCCGATTGAGTTTATGAACGTGAGCACCGGGGTGGGGCGGGGTCGGGGGGTGCTAGGGGCATTTTAATTAGCTTGCTTTGTATGTGTGAGTGAATGTACAAACATATGTATGTATGCACATCTGTCATCTGTTTGTGTGCGATTGTGCGAGTGAGTAGGTGCTCAAATACAAGCAAAGTGTGAATGCGAGTGTGCCCAAACAATGGCATAAACATTACGCCATAACAACAACAACAGCAACAACAAGAAATATAAGCTGTTTCAAACTGTTACCAGCTTTCACGGCAAAGTTCAGTAACAACCCTCTCTTGCTGTCTCTGTCTGCCTTTCATAGAATGACACACACACACATACTTATATACATACTTTGGCAAGCAAACAAACACACACTGAAGTAACATAACGTTATTGATTCCAGGATTCCAGTAGCAACTCAGTTTTAAATTTCTTTTCCATTTCGAGTGGAGTCGTTCAGTGGGTGGGCAACTCTCTTTCCTTTCCTTTCCTTTCCTTTTCCTACTCTCTCTCTCTCTCTGTCTGTCTGTCTGTCTGTTACACTGCGTCTCTTCAGCTGAAAAGCGGGACAGGGCGGGGCATGACAAGCAGGTCAAAAACGAATGCCGCGTAAAAAGGAAACTATTCGGCATTGACGTTTGTGGATGATGACATTATTATGTTACTTACACCTCGAGTATGCGATCGCCTTTTTTGATGCCCGCCTTCTCGGCAGCGCCGTTCTCCAACACTGCGCTGACATGCTGCAGGGGGGCGTATAGCTCGCCATTGATGGATCGCAATTGCCCGCCCTCGGACACCTGTCCGCGAACATTGAAGCCGAAGCCAGTTTCCGTCTTATAGATGGTAACGACGCGCGGTCCATTCGCGGCAGTGATGGTGTTGCTGCCGTTGTTCTCGCTCATTGCTGCGCCGCCGGTTCGCGTCGCGTCGCGTCCGCTCAAACAGCACACTCACACACACGAGTGCACACACACACACGCACACACACACAGACACACTGGCTAAGACACGACACTGTTGTTGTTGTTGTTATTTTACACAATTTTGCTGCTGTTGTATATTTGCGTAACTTTTGTATTTTTGCAACTTCTTTTTGCACTCAAACATTCGCGCGCACATATACACAACGTAACCGAAACATGAATATAAATACAAATACAAAAACACATACAGGCTATGGCAGAGGTAGACAGAGGTGGGGACAGGCGGCAGCCCCAAAGCAGCCACTTTTACTTTCCGCAAACCACAAACTCGAACTCGCAGCAACTCCAACTCCGGAATTGAATCACACTTGGTTTGATGAGTGACTTGTGTGATGTATTATGGTATTGCAATTGCAATAAAAAGTGGTTTGCATTGCGTTAACGTTAACGGCTAACAATATGCGTACCGCACATTAATTTTGCATATTGTTTCTAATTTTCTTAATTCACTTTTGCTTTTGCCTTTGCCTTTGCCACTCACCCAACAACAACTGCTAGGCGCTAGTGTTGGGTTTGTCCATTAGGTGAATGTTTAATGAACTGAACTGAACAAGTGAGCTACTGCTTCCTGGTTGTTCACATATGGAGCGCTCACAAGTGAACAACAATTTGTAGAGTTGGGCTTTTAGTTCAATTTGCTGAATAAGTTTAATCGTTAATTTTTCAGTCGTGAACTAAATCAGTCATTTAGTTCAGTTATTCAGTTGGTCATGAACTATGAGCGACGAAAGGTTTCTATTCAGTTGTATATAATTCTAATTGTATTTCTCTAAAAAATTTAAATTTTTTAAATAAAAATAAATTACGACCAGCTGCGTAATGAACGATTTAGTTCATGATTAACTGAATAAGCTCATTCGTTCATCTTAATGACCCGTTCATTTGAACTTTTTTAGAACGAAACGACACAGCTCTAACAATTTGGTGTTTTCGTCGACAGCATGGCAACGCTGAATGGTGATGCCAGATAGCAAAAGGCTTTAAATGAACGTTACGAATTATATATTTGAATATTAGTAGCAAACTTAAAGTTTTTATATGAATGCTTCTTAATGTAATATTTAAATTATAACATAATAAAAATAATAAGTTCACCAGCAGTTACGATCTAGTTATCTACTACCTTGAAATCATTCCTTGAATAATTCTAGGGATACACTAATTTCTTCGTCAAAAATGAATACGAGCAAATTTAAAAGCACAATAAACTTCAATAATACGGCAACATTGTCATTCGCCGGCTTATTTACATTGATAGGGGGCAGATTAACCTCCAATGAGCGGTTGTTTCAAGTACTTGAGTTAAGATAACGATTTAAAAATAACCCCCAAGTTCAGATTAATGATTTGAAAAAGCTGTAAAACGAGATTTTTTAAAAGTTCATTTAATGCATTTTGAATTGGACTCTTCTTCATCTAAAGAAAATTAAGATAGTTAAGATAATAAATCCGATCATACGTACAAAAACATTATTTAAACTTATGCTGAAGATGTTGTAATGTAAAATTATGGATTTACTTTGAAAATTGCAACTTCTGGATAGGAATTTGTCAGGCTGTGATTGTAAATAATGGACATGCAAATTCAACCAAAAATCTAGAACTGCAAGGGGGCAATGATTTGGGTGAGACGAGTGGAAAGAGGGGCACATTCATAGCATAAAGTGGCGCCTTTGACACAGCGCCATTGCCTCTAATGGGGGCGTGGCAGCCGCGGCAGGCGCAATTGCGTCGGGTTGCTTGGGACAAAAAGACAACAAATAAAGATAACGAAAATTGAAAATCCATTTTCACACGCAGAGAAAAGAAGGAAAATGGCACACCAAATGAAATTTTAAGCAATGCCGTTTTTTTTTTTATTAAACTTGCAGCTAAAAATTAAAGCTGCTCTTTCTTGTTGTTACTTCAGATGTCTTGGGTCTTGCCTATCAATTCATTAAATATGACATTGTATTTAAATAATTGAATGTCCTTAATTTAACAAAATTGGCGAGCTTAGAAACGAAGCAACTGTCGCAAGATACAAGATACTTTCTACGTACATATGCACATATGTATGTGTGTCGATATACAAGACTCACACATCTACAAACACACACACAAACACACACACAAACACACAGAGACACAAATTGGCGTTCATATATACATATGTACATTATAACGGCATATCGCTGGCTCTCTATGTACAATATGCTAAATAAAATTTAGGAAAAATAGGTAAACTTCTTGATAAGAAACAGATAATTCTTCTTTTGTATATTTGTATATGTATATGTTTATGTGCTATATATGAATGCTTTTAATTTATGTAAATTCATAATTTTCTTGTTTTCGAAATTATGGAAACCTAACAGTTAAGGGGAAATCACGTAGTAAACTTATAAAATAGCATTTAAAAAAAAAATGAAAAAAAAAACAATTATATGTTAAAGTTAAGATTGATCGGTTTTCATTTAGCTAAATTAAGTATACGGATACATACGTATTTACATAAATGAAGATCACTTAAAATCGAATCCAATATTTTTGTACAATCAAATAATGGGACGCCCCCAACAACAGTTTAAGCTTGTATATACTTCAGAAATATCTTCAAGTAGAAATAAAAAAATATATATATGTACATTAGGGCGGGTCAATTTTTTTTCGCAAAAATCGTCCACCAGAATCGAAATCTACGATGAATTCTAAGATATTTTCAGGAAGAAACTATATGTCTAAAATCAATTCCTAGCCTCCGCTGAGAAGCATGAAGATTTCAGGTTAAGGTATTTTAAAGTATTTTGAGGTATTTAAGGTATTAAAAAAAAAATAACACATTTTCCAAAAATGTTGGGCCTTATTCTGATTCATCTTTTTACAACAAATTTTATAAACAACTTTTATTTTTAATTAACCAAACAATTTTTTTTTAATTCGTTGAAATTAGCCGAGGAAGCCATGAACTATGGCCTTTTAAGAAAATTAGAGGCAAAAGTCTGTAACTTTCTAACAAAGTAAGATATCGGTCTGAAATTTGAAATATATATTCTTGACGTTTGAAACAAAATTTAGACAATAAAAATAAGTGGGCGTGGCATCCGAATGGGCGTAAAAGCGATATAGATCGATTTTTTCAACATTAAAAAATTCAAAAAATTGGAAAAATAAAATTTTATTTTTAATATTATTTTTTTATTTAAAAAATATTTTAAATATCTTTAGTGTAAAATTATGTCAAAAAAAATTTTTTTCATCAGTTATGATTTCTAATCCGTTTGATAAAGCTCTCCGAGATTTTAAAGCTAGAGCCCATTACCGACCCCTGTACCGAATTTAGCTTATAGTAATGACAGTTAAATTCAACATTTAAAATATTTTTGTTTCATTTTTAGAAAGCAAATAACAAAATACAGTCGAACTTCCCTAACTCGAAGTCTCTCTAACTCGAACAAAATCGAGAGGCAATACTAGGCAAATTTCATACAATTCTACTTCCCTAACTCGAAGTCTCCCTAACTCGAACTTTTTTCGTGGATAATGGTGATTCGAGTTAGGAAGTTCGACTGTATGTCAAAGAAAAAATAATTTTTCCGTCAGTTTTTAAAGTCCTTCTTAGAAAGAAAGTCGTTCCACGTATCATCAAATCGAGTCTAAGAAAGACTTTAAAAACTGACGGAAAAATTATTTTTCCTTTGACATATTTTGTTATTTGCTTTCTAAAAATGAAACAAAAATATTTTAAATGTTGAATTTAACTGTCATTACTATAAGCTAAATTCGGTAATGGGGTCGGTAATGGGCTCTAGCTTTAAAATCTCGGAGAGCTTTATCAAACGGGATTAGAAATCATAACTGATGAAAAAAAATTTTTTTTGACATAATTTTACACTAAAGATATTTAAAATATTTTTTAAATAAAAAAAAATAATATTAAAAATAAAATTTTATTTTTGAAATTTTTTTTAATTTTTTAATGTTGAAAAAATCGATCTATATCGCTTTTACGCCCATTCGGATGCCACGCCCACTTATTTTTTATTGTCTAAATTTTGTTTCAAACGTCAAGAATATATATTTCAAATTTCAGACCGATATCTTACTTCGTTAGAAAGTTACAGACTTTTGCCTCTAATTTTCTTAAAAAGCCATAGTTCATGGCTTCCTCGGCTAATTTCAACGAATTAAAAAAAAATTGTTTGGTTAATTAAAAATAAAAGCTGTTTATAAAATTTGTTGCAAAAAGATGAATCAGAATAGGGCCCAACATTTTTGGAAAATGTGTTATTTTTTTTTAATACCTTAAATACCTCAAAATACTTTAAAATACCTTAACCTGAAATCTTTATGCTTCTCAGCGGAGGCTAGGAATTGATTTTAGACATATAGTTTCTTCCTGAAAATATCTTAAAATTCATCGTAGATTACGATTCTGGTGGACGATTACGACGTTTTTTTCGACCCGAACAAATTGACCCGCCCTAATGTACATGTTAATAAACTATAAACTTTACTATGAGAATGCCGTGTGTAAATGAGAGAGTGTGTGTACAGTGAACAGCTAAAGCTGTTGAATTTAAAATGATTGATTACACAATAGAACAAAATTGGTTTAATCAAAATAACTATATGTAAATTTTTCTCTTTTAGGTATTTTAAACATACATACATATGATTCAAAAGGCGTTCAACTGAAGTAGAGACAACTGTGTTTCAACTTACTTGGCTAATACAATTATTCGGTTACAAACTAATCGACTAACGACTACAATTTTATTCTTAATTTTAATTGTAACTTTATTCTAAGCTACTACGAATTTTAACTTTTTGCTTAATGTAACTAATTTCCATAATCTGGTTCTTGTTGCTCGCTCTAAACTCATTTAAATGTTATTATTATAATTATTATCAATATTATTAATATTATTATTACTTGTTAGCCTATAAACTACATAAATACATTCCCTTTATATTCTCACCCCAGCAACTCGACCTTTTTCTTTTCTCCACTTCTTGACAATTTCATTATTTACAGGTGTTCTATGTATGTGTGAGTGTATATGAGAGTGTATATAAGTGTATGTGGGTGTGTGTGTGTGTGTATGTTGCTCCAAATTTGTAAATAAACGAGAGTTTTGAAATTTCTTGTGGTTTGCTGGCAGGTGCTTATAGGTATATATAATTAAATCTAACTCTGCTGTTGTTATTGTGGTTGTTGTTATTGGTGTTATTGGTGTTGTTGTTGACATCACAGACATGTTGCGGCGTGGTGTTGCTGCTGTTGCTTGTTGCACGCTCAATTCCACAGCAGCCAACGTTAACTCTTTGTGATCTCCAGCTGCTGCTGCTTCTGCTCCCACCATTCCTGTATGCTGCACACCATCTGATGCCGCCGGAAACGCATCGACTCGTTGACGCACATGTCTATAAAATCCGATTTCATTTCCTGATCGCCCTTTATCAAATTCAGATGCTCCAACAGTTGAGTGTAATCCCGTCCAGGTCGTCTGATATCACGAAAGATTTGCAAACGCAAATCAACATTATGTTTACGTGCCAATTCCCGTTGCTCATCCGTCAAGCCACGATCTGGCGATGTCATTGCGTCCTCTCCATTGTTGTTGTTGCTGTTGCTGTTGTGCGTTGGCGATGCTTTTGGTTCCAATTTGGGGCTATTATTGTTATAGTTCCTGTGACAATTGTTGCTACTATTATTATTATTGCTGCAGTTGTTGTTGTTGTTGCTGCTGCTGGTGATGTTGCCATTGTTGTTGTTGCTGTGATGGTTAAGTCCGCTGCCCCAATAGAAATGCGGATTGCTATTAGATGCCGCGCTGCCTCCAATCCCGCCAGCTGTGCGCTTGAGTGCATCAAAACTAGACGCCGAGAGATCAGTATCGATATCAATGGCACTTCCATCGCTGGCATTGCCATTCAATGTGCTGCTAATGCTGTTGCTGCTGTTGCCGCTGTTGCTGTTGCTGCTATTGCTGCTGCTGATGCCGCTGCTGCTCATGGTGCTGCTGCTGCTGCCGCTGTTGCCATTGTGACACGTCTGCAATATGCGCGAGATCTCCGAGGCATCGTTGATGTCATTGTGACTGAAATACGTTGTTGTGCTGCTGCTGCTGCTGCTGCTGCTATTTGTTGTTGTTCCCGTTACAGACGCTGTTGCTGGTGTTGTTGCTGCTGCAGCTGCTGCTGTTGTTGGTGTTACTGCTGCTGCTGTTGCAGAAGATGCTCCAATTCCAGTTCCTACTCCAGTTAGCGCAGCTGCTGCTGTTGTTGTTGCCAAGGCTGCCGGCGGCGATAGCATGGCACCACTGCCAACCAACCCATGGTGGCTCCCATAGCCATTGGGCACCAGCAATAGTGGTGGCATTGCCGTGCCACCTGTTGCCATCTTGTTCATGGCTGATATTGTCGCTGTCGCTGTGGCAGGCATCATCAGCATTGAGCTGTCCATTGCTGTGGACATGGGGCTGACATTGCTGCTGTATGCCGCATGTTGCATGGTCAGACCATTGAGAGGCACATACAACACATCGTTAGTGTTGTTGATGTGACAATTGTTGTTGCTGTTGACATGGCTGCCAATGCTGCTGATGCTGCTGCTGCTGCTACTGCAGTTGCTTATGTTGATACTGCTGCTGTTAATGTTGCTGCTGTTAATGCTGCTGCTGTTAATGTTGCTGCTGCTGTTGCTGCAAGTGTCGGGCGTACCATTGCTTGCAACTGCTGCTGCTGCGATTGTTGTGCTTGTCAATGTTGCCGCTGTGCCTGCCACAACTTCAACGGGCAACAGTCGTGCTGCTGCCGTGCTGATTGCCGTTGCTGCAACTGCTGTTGTTGTGCTGTTGCTGGCAATGTTGCTGCTAATGGCAATGTTGCTACTGCTGCCGCCACTGGCGCCGCTGCCGCCGACAATGTTGCTGCTGTTGCTGCCGCTGCTGTTAATGTTGCTGCTGCTGCTCATGTTGCTCATGTTGCTATTGCTGTCCGCTTCAATGGCGCTCGCCTCGTCGCTGATGCCGTTGATAAAGTTGTGCACGTAACCATTGAGCGGCGTCTCCTGCTCGCTGGCCTCCTCCTCGCCGAAGTCGAAGGTCAGGGCGTTCCGTTGAATGCAGACCAATGGACATGCCGGAATCATTGGTGCTGGTGCTGCTGCTGCTGTTGGACGTGTCCGAGCATATCGAGGACGCATAGCTGCTGTTGCTGTCCTCGTCCATCATCAAATCGCCGACGGCGACGCCGACGCTGCTGCACGGCGAGCTGGCCGTTGACGAGCTGGACGAGCTGACGCTGCGCATGGAATCCGTGGAGAGACGCCGAAACTCGAATGCCCGCGGCAATGGGCCCGCCTTTCGTTTGCGTCCGCGCGCTGTGCCGTCCAGCTTCTTGGAGCTGGGTCCCATGGGACCGCCGACGTTGCCATTGCCGCCGCCGCCGCCGCCCAGCATCAGGACGGACATGCCGGCACCCACAGGACCGATGCCGCTTGAGTTGCCGCCGCCTCCGCCACCGCCGTTGCCACTGGAGGATGCGCCATTGCCGCCGTTGCCATTGGGCGATTTCATGGGCGCCACATCACTGAGATCAGCCTCATCCACCATGACCATGTGCTTATCCTTCTTGTAGGGATTACCGAACATGTGCTGCCGCACATTCGTTGGCTCAATCTCGCGCAACGGATTGTCCTTGTTCTTCAAGTACTCCTGATAGTTGCCCATCTCGGCGATGGGCAGGCAATGGCCCGAATCCTTGGCCACCAGACTGGCGGGTCGCAGGAAGGTCTCGCGCATCCGTGCAATCTCGTCAACTAGATCCCGACGCGGAATATCAAATGGATTGCGATAGGTTTTCGCCGACGACTGATGCGTAATCTGCGGCACCACAATCGTATAGTTCTCCACGGGCTCGATCTCGGCGTGCAGCTTGGCGAACGTGTCGCGCAGCAACGGATGCCGCACCAGATCGCGACGCAGTGCAGCGCCCGTGCACAGCTTGGCCGTCTCCACCTGGCGGTAGGGTGGCTTCGCCTGCTTCAGCTGCTTGTAGACCTTCAGGCAGAGATTCTCCTGATCCTGCTTGGCGGTGTTCTTGATATGCTTCAGCTGATTGGCTATCGTGGGCGACAAGTAGTTGTCCACGTTCTCGGGCAGCAGGAACTGCAGCAGCTGATACGGCACATTGATGTTGACCAGCGCCTTGCGCAGGAACGGGCAGTAATACGGCGGTATGGAGCGGACATAGGCATTGAACTTGTACATGAGATCATTGGGCGGACTCATGTTGTACTTGTGGATGAGGTCGTGCAGGAGGGGCAACAGTGCCGGATAGTTGTAGGCCAGGACGTAGAGATGCACCTGGGTAAAGTTCGGAGCCGCCTTCAGGTAGCCAAAGGGCAACTCAAAGCCGTGCATGCCGTTGGTGACGATCACCTGCCAGCACTTGTTCATCTCCCGCTTGTTGAGTATCTGCAGCGTGAGCGGACAACCCTCGATCTCGTATTTGTCCACGGGAAAGCTGCGCACCAGCTGCGGCTCATCCACGGCGGGCGTGAGCACCTTCAGCTTGGGATGTGCGTCGCGGGGTGGCAATGTGATGGCCTTGGAGTCGGGCCAATACGGCTCTGGCAATGGCCAATAGCCAATGGGAAAGGTCTTTTGTGTTATGTGCTTTTGTACAAAGATCATCTTTTTAATGGGCTGGAAGACAATATCGGGCGTGCTTTCGTTTGGCGCTGCTGCTCCTCCACCTCCGCCGCCGCCACCTGGTCCTCCTCCTCCTCCAACTGCCGCAGCAGCACCTCCTGTGCTGCCACCTGGTCCTGCTGCCGAGCTGTTGTTGCCACTGCCAGACTCCTTGGGCAGCATGGGCTCAAATTGCAGGACAACCCCGGGCTGGACTTTCTGCACGAGACTTTCGATGCATTGGTTGAGCACGTAGTGACTGCGCACACGATACGATCGTCCGCCGGTCACCTCGCACATCCGCTCAATGGGCGAATCATCGTGAGGCACTTTTCCATCGACACGCTCATCGATCTTGTTGCCGGGCATGCGCAGCACCAGCGAAAATAGACGCTGATCCCAGCGGAAGGGTTCTTTGGTGAACTTGGTGCCGGGTATTTGGTTACTTAGCGGCAGTATGATCTCCTGGTGTACACCATTCCGATGCGAATAGCGACCGCCATCGGTGATGACAATTATCACCGATGGCTCCAAATAGAACGGGCAACGTCCCTGGCCATACGTATCGATGCCCGACTGCATCCGGTTCAAGTTTAACAAATCGAAGGCATTGCGCAACGATTCGCCCATGGAGGTGAGGCCGTGACTCTGCAGATTCTTGAGCTCGTTCATGAACGTCGCATGATTCTCCTTCCAGCCGGCCTTCACATTAGCCGGCGGCTCCTCGAAGGTCAACAGCATATAGCGATCACCCAAACAATCCTGCGTTCGCTGGCGATACTTGAGGAACGTCTCGACGGCTCCCTTGGCAATGTCTAGATATGTTTTCTGCACACCATTCACATACGCCTTCTGGCACATGGACGACGAGGTGTCCACCAGGAAGAGTATGATTGTCATGGCTGCTGTTCCTGCTTTTATGCGTACTCCCGCTCCCGCTCCCGCTTCCGCTTTAGCTCCTCCGTGTCCCGCTGTATTCGTTCTCTGCTCTCTTTATATGATTCCCTTTGCTCTTTGATTGGCGAATTCCTTGCAAACTCTACAAAAGAAAAAGAGACAAGCATATATAACACACACAAACACAAACAAACGTCACACATACAAGTTGTGATCAGCGAGAGCATCAAATGCAAACATAATTTACCGTTTTTTAAAGTTGAGCTTGGAGAAATATTTTGAGCGCAGTTTGAAAGCGAGCAAATGGAAAAGAGAAAGAGCCAAAATTTGTTGTTGATGTTGTTGTTGTTGTAATCTTGAGTGCAGTGGGTGTGTTGCGTAGTTAAGTCTTTCCCTTTAATTATTATTGTTGTTATTTGTAGTTGTTTTCTTTTTCTTTTCTTCGATTTTTTTTGTTTTATTTTGTTTTTGCTGCTTTCTTCTGATTTTGATGCTCTTGCTCTTCTTCTCTTCTGCTTGCTAGCAGCAAGCTTCTTCTTTTTGTTGTCCTGGACTAAGGCAATTTGCTCTTTTTCTTCGTTTAACTGTGGCGCTTTTATAGTACATGTTGCGTGAAACAGCTGACATTTGGATTTATAAAGTAGCCAGTAAACTCTGCAAGGAAACAAGAGACAAGAACAAAAGATTCAATCACAATTAACATGCTGCGCATACGCACTGTGTGCCATCATAATGAAGTAAAATCAAAACGTTTAGCTGATTTTGTAACACTCTCCCCAACACACATATAGCCAGAGAGAGAGAGAGAGAGAGCCGTGCACATGCACACATGTATGTGCATACATATGTATGTTGGTACATCTATCGCCTTCGTAATCACTGATAATGCGCAGGCAAACACAAACTCACACATACTTGCCCACATGAACACAAAAACACGCACAATTTGGACAATAAATGTGCTAATTTTGTTCGCAAAGCTTCTAACTGCGACTTTAAAGCTCTCTCCCGTGTCTCCCTCTCACTATCATCTGTCTACATTGTCTCGATATGCACATCTCCAGCTCTTTCAGCTGTGGGAAAATGGCTTGACACAAATTCAAATGTCAGGCCAACCACCAACCATACAACGACGACTCCAATGTGCCCTGCCTCAACCACCATTTCGGCCGCTCTACAAAGTCATTCATTCAATCTACACTACGCTACGCTAGTATACGATCGCTCTGCTGACATTAGAGATGAGCATGGGCATGGGAATGGGTGCACCGCACGAGATCGCGATACACGATCGTGCAAATCTGATACTACCTTTACCTTTACACATATACATCAGCTTCTATCTTTCTTGCTTTCACAAAATATCCGAATATCAGGAAACGTATTATCAAGGCCTTCTTTTTAATACAAAATGTATGTGCGTAAGTTCATACATTTGAATTAATTTAGTAATAGTAAATAATTACACACAAGCACGTTGTTCAGTTTATGCCTTAAGCACGTGTGCAGTTTTATTCTATTTTCACCATCAGCTGTCACGATCGTCCCATCTCACTGTCACGCACGCACCTCTAATTGGCAGCAACAACTGACCAAAGCAGAAAATGAAAGAAAAAAAAACAAAAACAAAAAAATCTAAAGGTTTATTAGTTAAAGTTTGAGTTGGCAAAACTACTTTGCGTTTAAATCTTTGTTTAGCCACAAATCCAAATCAATGTATTATGTATATATTTCATAGGAATGTAAAATGACGCGCGGGCTAACCGAAATTCTTATCGAAACTCTTGCGTTTGTCGTTGTCATCGCTGCCGCCGCCTTCTGGCGACTAATTGACTGAGTTTTGAGTACAAAGCACTCAATTTCTATTTGAATAGGAGCACACATACACATACAAGTATATGTGCGTGTACTACATTCACGCTCAACAACGCAGCGAAGCGTTGCCAGATAGCAAATAAAATGCAAAATAGACATCCAAAGCAACACTTTCAGGTAACCAGAAACGGCACGTGTGCACAATTATAAAATGAACTCTTCCAAAAATTTATATGCCCAATGAATTGCGATCGCTGACATTGAATTATTGTTAAACACACAATAACATTAGCATTTGAATTTGGTGGCAACGCTACAACACCAACAAGGTAACAAACAACATAGGAAGGGGGGAATGGCCATTCTCCATGCTCCTGCTGTTGTATATTTTTTGTTTCAAGAAAGACACTAACAACAACTCGTTGCTGTGATTTAACTCTTTATAAATAAGAGAATACAGCTTACGAACGTCCAAGTTAATTGGTGTAGCCAGCGTAGAGTTCGTTGGGCAATGACAGCCCAGCAACAACTTGATTTGTATGTGCAACGACCTTGTCACACAGGATCGTCATTAATGATTTAAGTTTAATAGTTGTTGCTGTATATAAATTTGGGGGCAGTGCTTAATTTTTGACAAACGGCACGATTAGAGTGACCTTAATTTGAAATGCGACATGAGCACGAACAAGAACTAACATAACTTGCATGTGGCAGTGGGTTGGCAGTGGGGCTTGCTTATCGGCCTTTATTAGTGCAATTCGACTATCGAACGATTCAGAATTGCAGTGTCGCTTTCGATTAAGAGCGCGCGAAACTTTCAAGTGTTATCGTGACTGTGACAATATCCAGCTAATTGTGGGTGCGTTGTTGTCATTATTACTGTGTTAATAACTTTATAACAATTATTGTAGATGCGTTCGCAACGTCACAGGCACTCACACAAACTGGAATACATACGCACAGCATCATCAGAGTTGTGTTCAAAAATCACGGAACATAAGTTGTGCTATTTACTACTGGACTGGCCAACTATACGGCAACTGCAACAAGAGAGAGAGCAGCAAAAGCCGTTTTATGAAGCGATGATGACAATTAAGAAGTATACATAATAATAATCACAAAGATTTAGTTACTGTTGCTGAATTTTCGATTAGGCGAACTGGGGGGGGGGGGGTACTCAGTGTTGTTTTGAGCGATTTTTTATTCTGTTATATTTTTACTTTGTGCCAACAAAATTTTTATCACCACCTCCGCCGCGCGCGCACACACCGACGACCACACAGCCACGCACTCACACAGTTATAGGAAGCACACACGTACATACACATGCATACGTATGTGGATGTATTAAGGTGCATAGCCCGCAAGCACACAAACAACAAATCTTTAAACGCGCGCTCTCACGCTCACTGTTCCTCTCTTGGCGTTCGGTCGCTCGCTCATCCAGGCAACCGCCCTCGCCCTCGCCCCCGCCGCCCGACCACGCAACCTCACTCACAACCAACCAATCCACTCGCCATCTGACTGACTGACTGACTGTCGACTACGATGACGACGATGGCGCAAACGACCGACCGACGGACGGACGGCCGAAGCAACACGACCACGACACGACCAGTGGTGGCATGTATGTATGTAGTTATTTGTATGTTTACTTGTAGTATCTCAGCAGGCGGGTAAGTTTGTTTCACACACACTGTGCCCGTCACTCTCGTTGCGTCTTGAATTGTCGCCTCTGCCGTTTCTATTGCTATTGCTTCTTCTACTCTGGCGCCGCTGGCCAACCAACCTCTCTGTTCAAAAGTGAAAAACTAACTGAGACGCTGCGATTATTGTTATTTTTGGTGGATATCGATAATTCGATAACAGGCAGGGATGTCTCTTACACGAGCACAGAGTTGGTTTGATTTGTCCATATTATAACCTTTTATATCAATCTCTCCAAATACTGACCACAAAATGAAAACTAAATTTTATTATTAAATCTGTTATTACATTTATATTTTGTGTTACAAGAAGTATTTATCTTTTTCTTAATAAGCTCGTAATATCGCAAGAGACACTCCCGCTTATCGTATATCGTTATCGCGAGCAGACAGGGTCGTTTGCCGGCACACATGTTAGTTTTGCTTTGGCGCGCGAACCAGGCAGATAACACAGAACGGATTGAATGACTGACATAATTTGCGGATTGATAGGATTTAAACAGTATACTGAATACTATAAACATTGAAGCACCATGCCGGAGAATATAATCGCCGGTATACCGGTGCATTTCCCTTTGAGCCGTACGAAGTGCAGCGTGCCTACATGGAGAAGGTGATTATTTGTCTGCGCGATGGCACAAATGGTGTACTGGAGTCACCCACGGGTACCGGCAAGACATTAAGCCTGCTCTGCTCCTCGCTTGCCTGGCTGCGCACGCGACAGTCCGAGGTGGAGCTGAACAAGCAGAAGATGCAACTGGAACTGCAGCAACCGACATCTGTGGCGTCTGCCTTGAGCAACGAAGTAGCCGCTGCCGTCAACAAGGCCAACAACTGGGGTGTGCCCAAGGTGATATACGCTTCGCGCACCCACTCCCAGCTCAACCAGGCAATGCGCGAGCTGAAGCGCACTGCCTACGCCAATATGCGGTCTGTGGTCCTCGGCTCGCGTGATCAGCTGTGCATCCATCCGGATGTGATGCGTGAGCAGGGCAATTCGAACAAGACGAACATGTGCAAGCTGAAGGTGCACTCCAAGACGTGCTCATTTCAGGCACGTGTCGAGTCCAAAGGATCATCCGGATTTTCGTGGACCTACCATTATGGACATTGAGGATCTGATCAAGGTGGGGCAGCGTCTCAAAATGTGTCCATACTACGCCTCCAAGGAGCTGGTCAAAGACGCGGACATCACATTTATGCCGTACAATTATCTGCTGGATCCAAAGTCGCGCAAAGCCAATAAAATTGAGCTGAATAATACAATTGTTATACTGGATGAAGCGCACAACATCGAGAAGATCTGTGAGGAGTCTGCTTCGGTTCAGATTCGCTCCTCGGATGTGGCCATGGCCATTGAGGATGTTACACACATCATGAAGAACTTCACCAGCGGCGAGTCTGTGGACACGGGCGGCGACGAGCCAAAGGATTTCACACTGGACGATCTGACGCTGCTCAAGGAGATGTTGCTGGAGCTGGAGAAGGCCATCGATGGCATTGCCGTGCAAAACAAAGCCGAGGGAGCCACATATCCAGCTTCATATATTTACGAGCTACTGGGCCAGGCAAATGTGAGTTACATATGTACATACGTTGATAAACCATACATAGTTAAATAATCCTTGGCTCAACTACAGTTCACTTACGGCAACTGCGCAACGATCGTCGCCCTGCTGGACAAACTGGTGCAGTATCTAATGGTCGCCTCCCAGCATACCATGCTGCGCAAGGGCGGCAGCTTCATGCTCCTATCCGATTTGCTTAACATTGTGTTTGCCAATAAGGAGGATGTCATGTCCAAGGTACATCTCAGCTTCAAGGTCCATGTGGAGATCGAGGAGAGCAAGCAGACCAAGCAAACGGCACATGGCAAATCAAACAACGGCTGGCTGGGCAAGGGCAACAATACAACCACAACCACAAAGGCGGCAAAGGTCGTCAACTTCTGGTGCTTTAATCCCGGCTTTGGCATGGAACAGCTGCTCAATACACAAGTGCGCAGTGTGATCTTAACCAGCGGCACACTGGCACCGCTCAAGCCCCTCATCGCCGAGCTGGCCATTCCGGTGGCTCACTATCTGGAGAATCCACACATTGTTGACCAGTCGCAGGTATATGTCAAGATCATTGGCACGGGGCCCGATCGCGAGCAGCTCATATCCAACTACAAAAATCGGTAAAATCTGAATCTATATACGAATGTCGAAAAATATTACTCAGAATACGAAAATTCGGAAGAAAACAAAATTAGAAATCGAGAAAACAGGAATCCAAAATAACAAATCCGAAATTGGAAATACAGTATTTGGAATCCCAAATTAGCAAGACAAAAATTGGAAAAAACAAAAATTGGGAAAACAAAAATTTGGAAGACAAAAATTGGGAAAACAAAAATTATTAAAACAAAAATTGAGAAAGCAAAAATTAGGAAAAGCCGAACATTTGTCAAACCATTTATTTCAAAGTTAGGACTTCCATTTCAATAGGGTCTACATTTACATACACTACTAGCCAAATTAATAAGTACACTCTTTTACTATAACAGGCTTAAAAGGCACTTATTGTGTGAAAATGACGAATAAGTGCCTTTTAAGAAATTTTCAACAAATTATAAAAAATAGAAGCGAAAAGTTTTTTGAAAAATTTTTTTTGCAGTTTTGCATCCTAACATTTTTTTTTAAAAATCGAGGAAAAATGTTTTGAAGTTTAACTTCTTTTAAAATTCGAATATTTCAATGGGTACTTAATGAGTTAAGGAAAGTTTTGCATCATTCAAACGTAATTTAGATGACCTTTCCAAATATATTTTTTAAATTTGAAGACTTGACTTACATTAGCTATTATAGTAAAAGAAAGAGTGTACCTATTAATTTGGCCAGTATATGTATATGTACATATGCTGTGTGCCACCTTATATAAAAATTCAATAATTTTTTAATTTTTGTTTTTGCTTATTTATTTTGCTTATAAATTTTTCAATTTTTCTTTACCAAAAACAACCCAATGTTCTATTTGAAGCAATTTGAAAAATGTATAAAACTATTCGAACGAATTTAACCCATGACAGGAAAACCAAAGGTACTTTTCCCAATTTGTTTTTCTAATTTTTGTACTCTGAATATTTTGGAATCCTATAATTTTATTCTTGTTTCTTTTTCTTCTTTTTTAAAATTCCTTAAAAAAGTTACGGAATTCGTATGAGGTACCATATAAAATCTATAACACTACTCTCTAACTAACTAATACTTCTCTGGTGTTGACTGCCCACAGCGACAATCCCAAATACATCCGGTCATTGGGCCAAACAATTCTGAACGTATCGCGGATTGTGCCGGACGGTCTGCTGGTATTCTTTCCCTCGTATCCCATGATGAATCAGTGTGTCGACGCGTGGCAGGCCAGCGGTCTGTGGGCGGACATATCGTGTCGGAAGCCTATTTTCTTGGAGCCGCGTGGCAAGGATCAGTTTACCAGCACCATGGAGGAATTCTATCAAGCGATACGGGATTCAAAGGGCGCATGCTTTATGGCTGTCTGTCGGGGTAAAGTGTCCGAGGGCTTGGACTTTGCCGATCGCAATGGGCGGGCCGTCATCATTACTGGATTGCCCTTTCCGCCGCTTAAGGATCCCAAGGTGATACTAAAGCGGCGTTATCTGGAATCAAATCGCACCAGGGAGAATCAATTGCTGAGCGGGCAGGAGTGGTATAATCTGGACGCAACGCGGGCCGTCAATCAAGCCATTGGACGTGTGATACGGCATCGCAACGACTACGGTGCCATTCTGCTCTGTGATTCCCGCTTCCAGGATGCCTCGCAGGTGCAGCAGCTGTCGAAATGGATACGCGGACACTTAGGTGCTCGTCCGCAGAGCTCGCCGTTTGGGCCCATTGTCCGTGAACTGCGTCAGTTCTTTAAGCATGCTGAGGCAACGGTCCGTTGAATTGCATTTATACATTCAGTATTCAGTTAACGTCATGTCAATTCATCCATGTACATCCAATCAGATGGTCCAGCCCGATGAGCGTGCCGTTGAACCGTTGCTCCAGAGCGTCTGTAAGGAGGAACCGCCCACGCTGGCACCCATCGGCCAACCAATCAAGCGAGAACCAGGCACCACGGGCACCTCCAAGTTTCAGCTGGCTTCCGAACTTGCAACGTAAGTGAATCCAACTAAGATTGCCAATTTACGAAAGTCTTCAAGCCTTTGTCTTTTTGCCAATACAGAAAAGTTGAGATGACCAATTCCATAAAGACCTGGACACCCGCTGACTATATCAATGCGGCGGGTCGAGGGCCACAAAATCAGGCGGCGCCCAATGCGATGGATTTCATGAGTCGCCTGAACTCGAATGTGACTGTAAGTGATTTGATTCATGAATTGAACTGATTGCAAATTGTAATTTGTTGTTGTTGTTGTTGGTCATCAGAGCATCGACTTTAACTGCGCCGCGGACAGCGGTCTGGTGAAGATTCACAAACGCGAACGCAGCTCGCCCACAGCCAGCGAATCGTTGGCCACACAAGCGATCAGTAAAAAGCGCTATAAGCTTGTCAATGCCGATGTGGCTATCAAAAGCGAACCAGGTGCATCGAGTAGTCAGAGCCAAAGTAACCTGAAGAATTTGTCGGAGGCCCCAACGCAATCCCAGCTAAAGGATGCGCCCGAGTCGCGTACGGATTTCTTGCGAGAGGTTTGTACTTGAATTCAATCGAACTTGAAAGTTTTGAATCCCACGTTTATCTGCCAACAGGTGCGCAGCGTCATCAACAGCGATCAGTTCCGTAGCTTTGGTAAAGCTCTGGTGGACTACAAGACAGGTGGAGACGATGCCTTCGAGACCTTAATGACGCTCCTGCTGAATGTGCTGGGTGCGCCGCAGCTGCGTTATTTGCTGCAAGGCATGCGTCGCTATCTGAAGAACGAGCACAAGGCGGAGTTCGATGTGCGCTTGTCCAGCTTGGATCTGTTCTAATCATAAAACATAAAGTGACCGTACAACTAATTTAAGTATTTGCTATGGCGTTTAAAATTAATTTTAATTGAAAGCAGATCGTAAACTAGATATAGTGGCTGAATCGGACAGCATAATTCGATTTGCTTTAAATACTTATAAACATTGAATGTTAATGTGTTTTAGAAGAATAACTACCTACGTACATATGTACTTCTGTTTTATTCATACCTTGTTATTAAAAACTTATTGTTAATTATCAAATTATTGGCACAATATTCACTTTATCGCTGCATCTTGATCCTTTATTAAGTAATTTGTATTTTACTTTTCTCAGATAGATTATCAAGCTTTAAAACGAATTCAAATAGAACTGCTAAATCCAAATAAAAAAATAAAAAATATTAAAATAATACAAAAAGCTTGTAGATTAAAATAATTGTTTAATGACTGCATTTAGTCGCTTGGCATCGCAGAAACAAATTTGTATTTTGAGGAAGTCTCGACATTATTCCACTCGCTTTTTCATGCTCCTCCAGTTATATTGATAAATTATTAATGATTGGGGCATAGTGGCATGGAAAAGGGGAATTAAATAATTTCATTCAATTATGTCTAGTGACGAAAATATTTCAATGACCTAAAATTTCTGAAATCCAATTTTGGTGATGAGCTATAATTTTAAGAAAACATTGCATTATTTTATTCCCCAAACAACATAGTAGGCCGGTAGAATATCGAGCTATATTTAGAAGAGAAAAAAGTTTGGCATTCGATTATTTTATTCCCTAAACAGACGAGACAAACCAAGGCATAGATTATACATAGATTTTATTACTTAAAAAAAAGGTTTGGGTAATTTTCTAGTATTGTTACCTTACCATTACTTTTCAAACAAAATAGACCAAATTTTATGCAGGAATAAAATTTGCTGTTGTCAAAATTGTGGATCCCAGGAAATTAAAAAGTAAGTACTTTATATGCACTGATTATGAATATGTTTAAAAAAATGTCTGCAGATGTCAAAGCGATTAAACATTGGTATATTGAAAACTTCGCACCCTTCGTGATGCTTTCGTCACTAGCGTGGACTGCTACAGTGTTGGTATTTAAATTTCTCTGCTCCTCGCATTTGGCCCAGAGTAGATTCAGATTAGAAAAATATTGAATGGCAATTCTAGATCTACTCTTCCTCAATCACGACTTTATTAATCCGCCAGGAAAGGGCTGCAAATGGACGATGCAATTAAGGATCAGCTTGGAATTCAATTTGGCCCGTATTCCCTATTGGGGCATGGCCTAATGCACGATACGTCTCAACGCGTCCCTGTCTAGCGCGCGTCTTCTTCAGTTGGTAACTCCAAGGATTGACAGGGCTTCAGACACTTGTCCGTGGTCCTGCCAACGTATTCCTCGTTGTCCGCCTACAACCGCATCAAACACCTTACGAGCTGGAGTTTTGTCCAGTTCGAAGGGCAAAACTGATTTCAATCTTTGTTATCTCAAATATCCGTTTTAAGAGGACTTCATAGAAGACAACTACGTTCCTGGTCAAATCTTGCGGATTGAGGTTCCCAAAAAACAAGTGAAAACCGGAACAGCTTTTATATTAATACATTTTTCAATTCCCAATTCTCCAAATGTTATTTTATTTGTCTAAAACTACATTGTTTATTAATTTTATAAATTTTAATGAAAAAAAAAACAATTAATTTGCTCAGTTTTCGGTTCTTGAAAACGATTTATTTCGCTTTCGCTTCAAATTCCGCCGCTACATTTAAAACGGTTAAGGTCCGGTATTACTCCATGTTCGTAGAATTTTTGTTAAATGTAGTTGGCAGCACCTGAATTGGATTAAAAAGACTATCATTTTATCATCATTGGGCGCGTCAAAGTTTCCAATTAAAGATTAAAATATGATCAACAGCCTATGTCGATTCGGTATTCATGACGGATCGGTAGCTATTGATTCAAAATTCGCAGACACGTCGTTAACGCCATGCTCGTTTCCTCTCTTTCTTGAGCATCGAATCGATTGCGCGTCTCGTTCTTGCCTTTTGCCTCTCTGTCTCTATTAAACCCACAACACCAAACATCTCATCGCTCATCTTATTGCTCCAGTTCCTTAATCATCCGATATTCTTCACATTTTTCGTATTAGTCTTGTATTCGAATAGAATTGATTAAGCGTTAAGTATTTTTAAAATACTTGTGAAATGATCATAGAGGTCGGAACAACACATTTATACTTTCTTTAAGTTTTATTTAAAAAAAAAAAAAATAAAAACACTTAAGCTAATTGCTTAAAATAGATACCAAATAAAATGGATTTAATTGTATAATTACTTGTATTGTATAATTTGTTTATGCTTATGGTTTTTCCTTGCTTGTTACTTTACACTTATTACACTTTTAATTCGATTTAAGTTACAATTGTTAATTGTTGCTTAACGTTACAGTTACGTTAAGTCTTCTTTTGTCTGGTACTGCCCACTTTATTGTTGCTGTTTTCTCTTGCTGCTTTTGTTTTTGTTTATTAATTTACGCGTAAGTATTTCATTTTGTTTTTGTTTTTGCTTTATTTATGATTTGGTTAAGCGGTTACAGGGCAGGCGTCAAGCCGACAGCCGCACGCAAGGGCTGCAGCGTCCGTCACGTCCTGCGAGAGACGTCCAGAAACCGAACCAGCAGCCTCAACTTCAGCCAATGCGACGCCGCCGCCAGTTGTCGTCCATGCGGGCTGCCCACCGCCCACTCGTTCCTTACTATCATAATTCATATTCAATTAACAATTGTCTTTTACAGTACCTACTCGCTACTTTAACTTCTTTGGTTCCATGAGCAATTCAAATTTTCGAAAGATTCTAATCTCATTTCGCCGCAGTATTGTTAATCTTTTTACAATTATATTTGTGTTACTTAAACAAACTGACAAAGGTTAATTCCGCTTCTTTCGGAAATTCGAATTTATGGCGATTGTAATTTGTGGAACAGGTTCTAGTTTGCGAGTAAGCACTGTATTAGTAATCAGCTATTAACTATCGTATATTGCATATTGCTATCCATGTAAGTATGTCTATGTAAGTGCTCAAAGGGATATGTGATGTTTTGTTCAAAACTTGTAACTATTGCTAGAGATGATTTGGATTATGAAAACGCTACGACAGACCGACAGATCGAAGACATTACTCCGCTCTCGCTCTCATTCTCTCTCTCTCATTCGTTCTTTCTTTCTAACTCGCTTCCTATCTATCTTTCTCTCTTTCGAATTTCTATTTTGTGGGTATGAAACGCGCCTTGACCGTCTGTCCAATGGACAGATGAAGTTGCTGTTGCTGCTGCTGCTGTTGTTGTTGTTGCTGCTGCTGCTGTTGTTGTTGCGCCTGCTGTTGCATATGCTGATTGATCTGCTGCTGTATGGAGAGGCCGCTGGCACTGCTGATAATGTGCTGACTGTGCAACGGCTCATTGATCTCGATCTTAATGGCCGTGGCCGCCAATGCGGCCTTCTTGTTTTTGGGCGGTCTGCCACCTGGAAAATGTAAGTACAGAAATTAGTTATTAATCAAATCATTTCATTTGTAATCGAGCTCTTGTTAAAGGTATTCTACAAGAGGTTTCAATTTAAATAATTTGCAATAAACCAACAGACACTTGAGATAACAAGCGGTAAAGGCCATAATCGAGTTCCCGACCATATGATATCCATTACTTATTTAAATATACAATCGTCGGACAATGTTTTTTTGACAAAACTTAAGTTAAATATACTCATAATTTGAACATACTTCATGTTAAGTTTGGCATCAACGGAAAGGACATTTAAATTCCGTTTGAATGATACAAAACTTTTTTTAACCCATTAAGTACCCATTGAAAATACTGAATTTAAAGTCCACAGTTTACAATTTTTTTTCTCGGTCTCAAACAAAAAATGCTTAGATGCAAAAAGTTTCTCTAAATAATTCTAGCTCGCTAGTATTTTTTTATGATTTTTTGTATGGGAAGATCTTAGAAAAATGTTGTATGAAAAGGAGGAAAAAGTGGCTAAAATTGTAATTTTTAAGCACTTTTAAAAAAATCATAAAAAATACTAGCAAAGAGATTTATGAAAAAAAAATTTTTGCTGTCAAAAATTGGAAGCAAACTTGATCTGCATGGAGTTTTTAGAAGTCTGTGGGCCAAATTTAGTGGCTCTAGCTCTAGGCGTCAACACAGACGGACTGGACTCGGCTGTTGATGCTGATCAAGAATATATATACTTTATAGGATAGGAGATGCTTCATTCTCCCTGTTACATACATGGTAACGAATACAACATACCCTTTTACTTATATTTTAGGAAACGGGTATAATAAGGAATCCCAACTTTTCACGAAATTAATTTAAAATGAAACCGCTTGTTAAAAGACCCCATATTAAAGATCGAGACACAGAGTTGGGTGAAGCTTAAGCTTCCACTTACGCTGCCCCGTCGTATGCTGCAACGAGAGCGGCTGTCCAATCATGGCGAGCGGCTGCTGTGGCGACTGCAGTGTGGTCTTCTTGGAGCGCTTGGGTGGCGGCAGCTCGTGATGTGAATGATTGGTGAGCAAATGTTTGGATAGATGCTGTCGGACTGCAAACGATTCAGCACAATTGGCCACCGGGCAGTTCAAGTAGCGACCCTCGACATGACGTTGGACATGCTTCTTGAGCAAGGACTCCTGATTAAAGCTACTGGGGCAAATGTCGCACTTGAATTTGAACTCGTCATGCATCTTCAAGTGCTGATCGAGATGCGATTGCTGCAGAAACTTCTCATCGCATTTGCTGCACTCGTAGGGAAAGGCCAGTCCGTGAGTCTTCATGTGCGTGTGCAGCTGCGACTGCAGCTTAAAGTTCTTCTCCGGACAGCGTGGACAATAGTAGCCGGTGACGCCCGCGTGCGCCTGCAGATGCTGATTCAATGAGGTGACCTGGGTAAATTTCTTGCTGCACACATTGCAACAGTATTGCTGCACCTTGTGGTGGGACTTCATGTGATTGTTCAAATTGGTCACCTGTCAAATGAACAACGTTTAATAACATCTTCTCTTCAACTCAACTCAACTCAACATGACACTCACCTGCGCAAAACTGCGACCACACTCCGGCTCATTGCAAACAAAGGGACGTTCGCCGGTGTGCAGGCGCCGATGATTGTTTAGATTTGTGATTTGGGTGAATGTTTTGCCGCAATCAACGCACTGATACGGCCGATCGTTTGTGTGTATGCGCTCGTGATTGCGCAAATTGGCTGCCTGCGTAAAGCCTGCAGTAGACGAAAGAAAATAATAATAAGTTATGTATAAAGTTCTTAAATAAACAAAATAAATAAAGTATTCGCCCCGAACAATTTAAAGCTTGTTCAGCCCTTTAAACCGAAAACAAACTACTTAACCAGTATTTGCCAATTGAAATTAGTGGCCGTAACTGAAACCGTAACCGAAACCGTAACCGAAACCGTAACCGAAACCGTTTTCGAAACAAAAAGAAATATTCGTTTAGTACCGATTTATGCACAGCAGTTAGTTTCGGTTCAATTCAGCATTTAATTCTATCATCTTTTTTTTATTTTAATTTTAATCTTATTCAAAAAATATCTTCTGTTTTGAAATCAAAGAATTTTCGTTTAAATATTAAAGTATTTTGTACATCATTTTATAATTAAGCTATTTTTTGTGTGAATCGAAATCGTACTGGTTTTTCGAAACCGAAACATACAAAAATCCAGCAATTAAGCCTTTAATTCCATTATCTACTTTCAAAATAATTTTCTCTTATTTTTATTTTTTTCAATTTGAATATTTATCTTATTAAAAAGATCTTCTGTTTTGAAATCAAAGAATTTTCGTTTAAATATTAAAGTATTTTGTACATCATTTTTCAATTAAACTATTTTTTGTGTGAATCGAAATCGTACTGGTTTTTCGAAACCGAAACATACAAAAATCCAGTAACCGTCCGAAACCTATTCCTATTCTATTAGAAATCTGTTAGTTCATTATATCGAATGGATACTGTATTTCCAAAGTAATGTAACGTACCTTTGTGGCAGTAGCTGCAAACAAACTTGCGCTCTGCTGAGTGATTGCGTATGTGCGTCATGAGCGAGGATTTGCGGGAGAAGGTCTTGTTGCACAGCGGGCAGGAGCCCTCCTCGTTGAATATCAGATCCACCTGCGTTCAATAAGAGCGAGATAGTTAGTGTTGCATTTTGGAGCTTTGAAGCTTTACTAATTGCTAGTATCGCACGCACGCACGCACTCACGCACGCACGCACGCCCGCTCGCACAATCAACTTACGCTCAACAAGCTGGCGGTCAAAATGTTTGCAAATTAAAATTATTCGGTTTGCAAATTCTTTGCAAATTTTAAATATTTGTTTATTGAAAATCTTTTTTTTGTTTTTATAAAATTGTGTATTGCTAATGTTTTTTTTTTTGGCGTGCCACGCACACCCACATAAAAGCGTCAACTGAAAATGAATTTTTTCTCTTTACACAGCGCACAAAACGTCGTGCAGTCGACGTCGGCGTCGCAGTTGCCTCTGACGTAGCCGTCGTTGTTGTTATTTCTGCTGCTGCCGTCGTGAAAAGCAAAGCAAGAAAAAGGCAAGCAAACAGCGCAGATATTAATGAAAAAAAAAAAATAAAAATAAAGGAAAAAAAAAGAAAATGGGCAACAAGCAACGACGAAGACGACGCGTTAATACCCTGCAATCGTCTGTGCATGTAAAGATTCTTATCTTTTCTGAAAGTATTTTAAGATGTCAACTAATTTAACAACAGTTATTTTTACATTGATTAACATCTAACATAGACATTCCATATAGAAGGCTCATATCTTTACTGTAGTGCCTACGTACATATACATATGTTTTACTTCAAACGCTCAACACAAATGGTGTAGGGCATTTGTGTTGTTGTTATTGCTGCTGTTGCCAATATTCTCAGTGCAGCGGTGTGAAAAAGAAAGGCACGAGTAAAGCGTAAAGAAGCAAGCTAAAGAAAAAGGAAACGAACTATGAATGTACATTAACACATACATACGTTGTATATATGTACATATGTACATATGTACATATACACATATGTATGTATTATTGCGAATGTAATCTGCAGTTATGTATAGAGAGAAAAAAACAACAATAAATACGTCAGTAACGGACAAGTGCAGCGCCAGGAGCTGTGTGTTTGTGTGTGTGTGTGTGTGTGTGTAAGTTAGCCGCCGTTAGCCAACACTGCTGCCGCTGTAAAATTCTATTAGTGCACGCTCGCTTTCTCATTCACTCACACTCACTCTCACTCACTCCGCTGCTTACTTACATCTTCAGAATCGTCCTGCGATTGTAGATTCTCGGAAGAACTTGATGATTGCAATTGTTGTTGCTGCTGCTGTTGTTGTTGTTGTTGTTGCTGCTGCTGTTGGTGTTGCTGCAATTGCAGAACAGCGGCCACAGCGCTGCCGTTGGTCAGCTGTGCTGCCACCGAGTCGCCTTCACTGACCGCCGAAGAGGCTGCCGCGGCAGCGGCTGCTGCAACGGCCGCCACAGAAGCAGCTGCGCCGTCCTGCACCCGCACCGTTTGATGGAAGTTCGAATTGCTCGTCAACTGTTCCGAGCAGCGTACGCACGTGGGTATGCTATAGCCGGGCACTTGGAATAGCTGAAAGAGAAGCAAACATCGAAAAGAAGTAAGCTCATCAGTAATGGCACGGTTGAGAAAACCAAAAAAGAAAGTGTGCTGGTAAAAATAATCTAAAAAAAGTCATGCATAATAACGCTTGTTTTTCGGGGCATACTCCATGCTCCCTCCACCTTTGCTCCTAATAATAATAACAACCAAGGAGCTCTTACACATATCCACACACACATACATACATACACACGTGAGGCCCGCAATGCTAGCACCAAGGTGAATTTACTATGTAGGTGACGTTGTCACCACAGCTGCTCTCTTTCGAGGATACAAACATTTGACAGTATGCCTGCAAACATTGTCGAAAGAGTTTGTGTATCGCATGTTTTTTTTATTGTCTTCTTCATTACGAATAAACTCGTAGAAAGAAAAGAATGAATAAATGCAATTATTTTATTAACAGTGTGTATTATTTTAAATTATTTCGTTTTATTTATTTTGCGACAACATTTGCCTTTCTGTCAGCTGAAACAATAACAAACAAAGAGTGCAGAACGTAAAACGTTCGCTATCTTTTTCTAGCGCTTGTCTCTCTGAGAGCGGAGAGAGAGAGAGGTGAAAAATGATTGTATCCTCACCACATCGGACGAAGTCACCTTTATAGTACATCCACCTTGGCTAGCACCAAACAATAGCAACAACAACATACACCGACGACTACAGCGTTGGTTTGTTGTTTTCGTTTCATGTTTTTTTTTTCTCTACAGCGTTGTTATTCTTTCGTTTTTGTTTTGTTTTGCTTTGCTCAGTGGCGTCGTTGCGCAGGGGATAGATAAAATACGACTGCGATTACAACAATTGTTGATCTTTATTTAAAAATACACATGCACTTGTGTGTGTGTGTGTGTGAATGTGTATGGGCAGACTCTTCAAGCTCGGATTTAGATTTGAGATCCCCAAACCCTGCGATTCACACCCCTCGCTGACCACACCGCTGCTGCCTTTGCCGGAATTTTTGTCATTTTGTTTTATTTCATATTATTTCGTATTGTACTCTTGTTGAAAAGGAGTCAAAATAAAAAGCAGCACACAAACCGAATGTAAAAATATTTTTATTTTTTTTTATATTTTTTCAAGTTGGTGGCTTGAGCAACTTTGGCTGAGTTGGCTAAAAATAAACGGCAGCAATAGTTGGGGGCTACAAAAACACCACAATACATACATACATATGTAGGTTTATAAATACATACATAAACGATGTTTATGTTTGTATATACATATGTACATATGTATATTGTGTGTGTGTGCGTGTGCGCGAGCCAAACTTTTGCGTTTGGGGTCGACGTGATGTGCGCGCGCTTTTCAACCTCCACCCAATTGAAGACGACGATGCAGCAGAAGCAGCAGCAGCAGCAGTCGAAATCCGCGCACAAACTCAATTGTTTTGCTTTTACCCCGCCACAAGAGACAAAAATCAATAGAAATATCAAAATATACAACATCTCGAATTATAGCTTGTTGCGCCCGCCTGCTGTACATGTATTTATAAAAAAACAAAATATATTTATGGATACATAGTTTTTGCTTGTGTGTTAAACAAAAAACATGAATTGGACTTACCGTTGCTGTCTGAAAACACAGCCTACAAATGGTGTCCATGACTCTGCTCCAGGCTGGCGGCAGGGGCAGGGGCAGGACAACGTGCTCGTGGCGTCTTGCAGTATTGTTGTGGCTAATGCTTCCGCTAATGTTCCTGCTACTGTTGTTTACTGTTGCACATACATATATGTAGCAGCAAGGGGAACGGGGTCGGCTAACTTTACCGGTTAGAATTTACACGCATCCAAAAGCTTTAATTGCCTTGTGTTATTTTTTTAACTAATGCAATAACAACACTGTAGCACACACTCACATACTCACACACACAGAAACACCGATCTGCGTTTGTTTAGTTGTTGTTCTTGCCGTTGTTTATGTTTGCCACTTGCACTTGCTGCTGTTGTTTTTGTTGTTTAATTTCTTTGCACTTTTTTTTTGTTTTTGGCGTAGGGTAAAAACTGCACTTTACTTTTTTTTCTTTTTTCATTTACCATTCACGACGAAGTTTTTGGTCCGTCGTCGGCCGCGAGCGAACGAGCGTTTTTGGGGGCCCCGATGTTATTGTTTGGGTGTGTGTGTACGCGTATATGCTGAAAAAAAAGAAGTCACACAACATTATAGTCGCACTGCTTTAACACAGGAATGATGCCATCGTTCACCAAGCGAGTGCTGTCTCTTTTTGCAGAACGTATAAAGACACTGATGTTATCCAGCACTGAATTGCAGTGCGCAACACCTAGGCGCGCAATTTAAATTTCAAACACTAGTGGGATCATTGTACACATTTAATAAAACATAAAAATAAATACATAATTTACTTAACAAAATTACAAAAAATTAAAGCGGTATAAAAGACATAATGGCGACTTAGATACAATAGACAAATGTCCAAAAAAACAGATTGAAGACCAAAAATGATAGCGGAAAGACAAGGCGTGCCCGTCTATCAATCCAAATGGCAATCTCCTGTGGTGTAAGTGTCGTCCAGCCTGTGTTCGCAATCTCCTCCTCGTGACTGAACTCATCTGCGATGTTGTTATTAATGTTAACACTAAAATCCGACGATTCCATGTTGTTGGGAATAGGTTTAGTGGATGCAGGAGTGGGAATAGCAGCAGCAGCAGCAGCAGCAGCAGGAGTACCCAAGGCACTTTCCACAAACGTGACATCCAGTCTACGATTGGTGCTACTCAGCATGTGAAGACTCGGCCTTCGACTGGATGCTGTTGTTGTGGTCAGCACTCGATCTTCCGGAATGGTGTTAATAGGTAAATTTACCGTCAAATAATTGTTGAACGGCAGATTGCCGCCTAGGGAGCTGTTGTCCGCCTGTCGTCCACTTCCGGAAAACGATCGGGAGCGAGTGTGGCTGCGACGACGCAGCAAATGCGGCGACAGTGTGGACTTGAGAATGTGCTTGCTGTTTAGCTTTTTAATGGGAACGTTATGCTTGCGACGCCAAATGCTGTTCACAAATGCAAACTCAATCATGCTGCCAAATATGAAAATGGTGCAGCCAAGGAACCAAACCTCCGACACCTTAATATAGCTGACCTTCGGCAGCGTCTTTCCTGCAAAGAATTTAGATAAATATTGAGTCAAAATATAAGAAAATAATAATGTAACATAAAATATAACAGCACAATAAAAATATATAAGCTATATAAATTTTTTAAATTTAGTTAAGTACTAAGAATTTTATCGAGTCGTTCAAATTGAGTTCGTTTGAACTATTTACTCAAATTAATGAACGAACTAAATCCCTGATTGCACGTTCGTTTCGTTCGCTCCTTTGTGTCTCATTTCTTGTAAAGGCGTATTTATGTTTCGGGAAACAGACAAGAGGTGGCGCCACAGTTTTTGAAACGTGCCAGCTTAATATTACGAAACAGGACGATATTCACATTTCTGACTAAGAATGGTTCCCATAAATATTTATGGTCGACTTACCCTGTGCGGAGGCCAGTGTGATGAATGTCAGCATGGTGCTGGTGCCGAGAGTAATGCGAGGAGGCGCCTGATCCGCTTGCAGCCAGAACGACACCCACGAAATGGCCACGATCAGCATCGAGGGCAGGAAGTAGTCCATGAGATAGAAGCCCACCACGCGCGTCAGATGGACCGTGAAGCTCAACGAGCTGTAATTGCCCGCGAAGGCGCCATGCCGCAGGTCGCTGAGATCAGCATTGATCACGGTCTCGTTGGACCAGGATCGCTTCAGCAGGAATTCGGTCAAGTGCAGCCCGGGATCGTATGTGATGGGACGCTTCTGCTCCCAGTGCAGCACCAGCTCCGACGTGTTGTACATCCAGCTCTCCAGCACCGTGGAGCAGTGCTGTTCATCGAATGGAAACTTCTTCAGATTCAGCCAGCAGTAGAGCGTGGCTTTGATGCGCGTGGCCACGATGACGGTGCCGTCCGGCGATATGGACGTTAGGATGTCCTTCTCCGACGTGCCTGCATCATGAGATTGGGATTCAACAGAGTGTATAAAGGAGTGTCCATTAATCGGAGGACACTTACCCAGGATGCTCGAGTCACGCTCGTTGGCGAGGAATATGTGCGGCATCCAGAGGGAGTCGCGCAGCTGCTGCTCGCCCAGAATCGGTTGCAGCCGCTTCGGCGACACATGGCGAAAATTGAGGCGGGGATCCAGATAGCGCATCTGGAGGAGCGCGTAGATTTTGAACTGCAGATCGTGCGCCTCCAGATTCTGCATGAAGTAGATGTAGGCGCGCATGTAGACGTCCACGGGCAGACGGGCGCCGAGCTCGGTGTAGGTCAGCGGACGCTCCAGGCGGTCGTAGCGGCAGCCGTGGGTCAAGCGGTCCAGCAGTTGAGTCTGCGAGAGATTGTCGCCATTCTCGATGGTCGGACAGTCGTCGTCGGCTGTCGTCGCACTGCGGCAGCGGCACAGGCAGTTCAGCAATATGGATATGATAAGCGACAATAACATGGTACAAGAAAATAAAATGAGTCGGCAAATTGCGCTTTTTAGGCGGCGACTCGCTAACGGTTAAAGCTAACCGTATGTGCACTAGAGTTGCCGCGAATCGTTTAGAAAAAGTTTGATTGAACTACTCATCAAAGTGAACCTTCCTGTTCATATAGCTCAGTGGCTCCATTCCCATTATTTGTATGTGGCGCCTTGTATATTTAAAAAACCAACCCACAGATGGCGTATTTGTGTTTGGCATGTGGCAGCCCTGTTCGATGATTTTTGGACGTTTCTAAACCAGTGATGGGCACAGTCTTGCACGCGTGCAAATCAGCTGTTCGATTCACCAATACACACACGAAACCCGAGCGCAGCGAACAGAGTGAAATCAGTCGCAGATTGAACGTCGAACGGGGAGGGTATGCGCGCTTGGCTCATTTTATGTACTGGAAGAAATAGCTGAGCAACTCCATTTTTTGATAAAAAATTATTTTGAATGTAATTCTTATTGCAAGACACAATTCTTGGAGTGTGACCACGTAGGTGCATGCTACTTAGAATTTTAAGTTAAGGGACATAATTTGGGGGTCATTTGGCGCACGAAAATACCGACCGCATTCTAACACAATGTATTGTCGCATGAATTTTTATTTTCTCTCAGTGCAATGCAAAGACATCTTGAAAAATCAAGCGACGCAGACTGTGCGCTCGTTGAAGGCAAGCTGTGCACTGATTTAAATCGTGCGTTCGCAGCAGCTGCCAATCTCGCATTCGGCATGCGTCGGCTAGTGTCTGTGTGAGCAACCGATAACGATTCGATAAACGTGCCCATCACTGTTCTAAACCAGTGATGGGCACGTTTATCGAATCGTTATCGGTTGCTCACACAGACACTAGCCGACGCATGCCGAATGCGAGATTGGCAGCTGCTGCGAACGCACGATTTAAATCAGTGTAGAGTTGTCGATTCTAGTTCAGTTGAAGGATTTAGTTCAGTAGTTCAATTTTTAGTGAACGAACTAATCGGTCATTTAGTTCAGTAGTTCAGTTACTGAGATCAATCAGTGACTCGAGTCCCATTATCGTTCAATAGTTCGTCCGAGTCCTTTTATAGGTCAGTAGTTCGTTCGAGTCGTTTGAGTCGTTCAATAGTTCGTTCGAGTCGTTTGAGTCTTTCGAGTCGTTTGAGTCGTTCAATAGTTCGTTCGAATCCCATTATCGCTCGGTTTATTTAAAAATAGTATTGAAAATAAAAGCCAATTTGTGATTCTAAAAATAAAAACAATAAAATTCATACTTTAATCCAATTAGTCTGGGTATTAATCTTCTCCGAAGATAAAAAAAATAAAAAACAAAACCAAATTGCTTCAAGCAAATTATTAACATTTGTGTTTTGACTAAAATATCAGTCCAAGTCTGCCTGCCAACGAGAAAAAGTAATAGAAATTAGCATACAGGCTAACAAAATATAATGAAAAGCTTACCTATTCTATATTGTTGTGTATGAAAGTCAATGTCTACTTTATCAGGTTGCTGACCTGTAATGGGACTCGATCGAGCTATTGAACGACTCAAACGACTCGAAAGACTCAAACGACTCGAACGAACTACTGACCTATAAAAGGACTCGAACGAACTATAAAAAGACTCGAACGAACTATTGAACGAACGAACTAAGCAACTGAACTACTGAACTATAAGACCTACAATCAGGGATTTAGTTCGTTCGTTCACTTTGGTGAATAGTTCAATCGAACTTAGTCCGAACGATACGATACAACTCTAAATCAGTGCACAGCTTGCCTTCAACGAGCGCACAGTCTGCGTCGCTTGATTTTTCAAGATGTCTTTGCATTGCACTGAGAGAAAATAAAAATTCATGCGACAATACATTGTGTTAGAATGCGGTCGGTATTTTCGTGCGCCAAATGACCCCCAAATTATGTCCCTTAACTTAAAATTCTAAGTAGCATGCACCTACGTGGTCACACTCCAAGAATTGTGTCTTGCAATAAGAATTACATTCAAAATAATTTTTTATCAAAAAATGGAGTTGCTCAGCTATTTCTTCCAGTACATAAAATGAGCCAAGCGCGCATACCCTCCCCGTTCGACGTTCAATCTGCGACTGATTTCACTCTGTTCGCTGCGCTCGGGTTTCGTGTGTGTATTGGTGAATCGAACAGCTGATTTGCACGCGTGCAAGACTGTGCCCACGGTTGCCACTTAAAATGATCAGATTGAGCCAAAAACAGACAAAAAATGAGCCAAATTGACTAAAAAAGAGCCAAAACTTTTTTTTGCAGATAATTTGATTATTGCATTTAATTAAATAAAAAATATTTCGTTCACAAACACTTTACGCAATAACACATATTCACATTTTCATCTTAATTTAGTGATTATGTTATTAAATAAAAATACATATTTATTTTTAAACCTAAAACTATACAAATTAACTGATTCTGAACTAATGAAAATAGAGCCAAATCGAAAAATAAAGTTCCATTGCGCCAACAGGAAAAACAAGAGCCAGTTTTGGCGCAAAAACGCCAATTGTGGCAACCGTGACTGTGCCCATCACTGTTCTAAACGGCAGTGAAGTTAATTCGAAGAAGCGCACAGCGTTGCCAGATTTAGTCCGTTAAAAAAGCCAGAATAGTCAAATCTTAAACAAATTATAAAATATATGGTACTACTTTTTTTAGCAAACTTTTATTTTATTTCTGAATTAGAATGGAAAGAAGGTAGAAATAAAATAACAAAATGCTAAAAAACAGTACCATATTTTATATAATTTCTTAAAAATTTGCTTATTTGACGGGAAAAAAAGCGACTCTGGCAGCAGTGGAAGCGCATCTCCCAGTCAGTGCTGCCAGAATTAAACCGTTAAAACGGCCAGATTTGAATAAGCAAATTTCAAAGTAAAAATAAAAAATACAGTCGAACTTCCCTAACTCGAATCACCATTATCCGAGAAAAAAGTTCGAGTTAGGGAGACTTCGAGTTAGGGAATTTTTTTTTTACTTTCTTAAATGAAATTACAATTTCATTCATTCATAAATACATATTAAATTGCAAACTTTTCTTGTTCTTTCAACAAAAAATAAATTCCAGTTTGTTCAAGACCTATCGATATTCTCAAAAATAGGCTTTATAGGCTAATTACACTGAGCACATCTACGGGGAACGCATGGGAATGATGGTAGATGTGAAACAGTGTTGCATTCGAAAAAAATCGGCTCGAATCCGATTAGAAACCTATGAAATAGGAACATCAGTAGGAGATGGTGGAACGGATGGGGAAATTTCGGCACGGGTAAAACTATAGGCACATCAGAAAATTTGATGGCAGATGTTAGATGTTGCTCAGTGTGAAAAGGGCATTATCGTTCTTTTGCTGTATCCAGAAGATGTTCCCGATTCAAATGACATAATTAATTTTACATTTTTATTTTTTTTAATAATAATGAAAATAATAATATTAAAAAAATAATATTTTTAATATAATGAAAAATATTTTCAATGAGACACTATATTTTTCAGCCACTTCAATTTTTTTGGTCCACTTTTAAATTTCTTAACAAATAAGTTTAAAGCTTTCTTAAAGAGATAAACATTTTAATACACGTGCTGGTGCTATGGTAAATAATCTTGAGCTGATGCGCTGACAGAGAAGTACATTACGAACATCTTTCCCAAAGCAATTTCACAAGCTTAAGTAATTTTTGATTCAAAATTCTATCATATACCATCAAAATAAGTATCAAAACGAGCCGGTAACAAATCCATAAAAGATAAACGAAAAAACATGCAAACTTTTTTGGGAATTTTCCCGAAAAATTTCGACTTACAGAAGTACGGGCCAATATTTTTCTTCGAGTTAGGGAGAAATTCGAGTTAGGGAAGTTCGAGTTAGGGAAGTAGAATTGTATGAAATTTGCTCAGTAAACGCTATTGCCACTCGGTTTTGTTCGAGTTAGAGAAAAATCGATTAAGGGAAGTTCGAGTTAGGGAAGTTCGACTGTATGTTTTTTTTGTTTTTGTTTTATTTCTAAATTAGAATGCAAAAACGGTACATATGTAAAGTTATCAGTTCTTTCTTTATTATTTTATATTATTTACACAGGAGTACAACCTTTTCGTTTTGCGTTCTCTTAAAAAAGTAAAGTATCGAAGCTTGCTGTATCGATATGGTTATTCAATAATATCGATACAGCTCGCTCCTTCAAATATCGATACATGTAGTGCTTAAATCTATCGATAAGCTTAATTTAATTTTAAATAATTGTTACGATCTTTACATATATATTTTTATGACATGGATAAGTTCCTCACTATAGTCGAAAAAGGTAAAGAAGAACGTAACGAAACTGAACCTAATACAAATTTTAATGTTTTAATATTTATGTACATACAGTGGCTCACAGCTTATTTCAACCAGCACAAAAAGCAACTTTACTCAAAAGCTACGATTACAACTAACTAAAAAAAAATCTTGAAAAATAGTATTTACAGAAAACTAATGTTATATCAACTCATAATTTGAAAATATTGAAAATATTCGAAAATATTTGAGTTTTCGTAAAAGTCCACTTTTTGAACTTTTACCCTCGATTTTTTACAAAAAATGTTGGGATGCAAAAAATTACTTCATAGAATTTTAATAGTGTCTGCAAAAAAAAATTTTTCAAAAATATTTTTGCTAGTATTTTTTAGAATTTTTTTGAAAACTGCAAAAAAGGCAGTGAGGAAAAATGGGTAAAAATGGTCATTAGTTAAATTCAAATATATTTTAAATAGACTAAAATAATTATGACATATGGGACCAATAACAAAATTACTGTTGAGTTTCATTTTGAGCGAAAAACATAAAAATTATGAATAATTCGAGTTAGCCAAAAAAATATATTTAATAAATTTAATGTGTGTATATATAATTTTTGGAGTTATTGGACCTGATGTTGGCGGTAGAATATTCAATAAAGTTTTTTGTACATTCACATTTTAGTTAAACTTAATTTTTTAAAACTCAGTAGGCCGTGCTTTCTATTTTGGCTAACGTAACCCTCCCAGCTAAATAATAGTTCAGTATACATTTGTAGCTCGTGCTTGAAACAACGCTTTTTATTATTTTCTAAAGCATTTTATATTTTTTTATTTTCATAACTTTAAATTGTTGTGCATTCAGTTTTACAAAAAAAGACATCGAAGGTAAGTATAAATTTCTAATATTATTTGCTTCAATCTATACTTCATTGTTTCAGACAAGTTTTGTTTAATTGGGAGATCCTTCGAGTTAGATAAGTTAAATAACTTTCACAATCAGTTAATGAGATCCTAAAAAAGTCTCCTACATTAGCTCAGTGCTACTCACGGAATTTAAAGATAGGTTCTTCGATTTTTCAATAAAAATACTAATGGATATTCAATAATTGAATTAAATATCTTAGGCCTTCGACTAATTAAGTTTAGGGGCAGGACACAGCTCAGAGGTTAGTGTTGTGCAGTAGAAACTGTCACAAGCATTGGTGAACTATGCAAGCAATGAGAAGTAGTAGATATATTATCTTTGTCCTTCAGTCACCGTTAAATTCTTTGATGATATCTAAATTTTGATGAAATCTAATTTCGTGATTTATTTCATAGTCATATCAATTCCATATTGTCTTATATTCAATTTTCATTATTATTTTATTTAATTTTTGATACACATATAATATGGTATTCATTTTATGATATTCAAAAACATACATGGTTCCACGTTTCTTTTAGGGATAAAATGGCGGGAGCCAATATTTTTAAACCGATGAAGAGCATGCTGGGAGGACCTTGTGCGAACAATGGCTATCTCACTTTTATGGCACAATATGCCATGCGACATGGCAAAGACGTTGAGAGCATGCTAAAAGGCGGAAAAGAGTGGAATAGAATGTCCCCCTTCCAAAAGGATAAATATCGAAAGATTAAAAGGCCGGTCAACATGGACTGGGGTCAAGATCCACCGGATGGAGGTTGCTGTCCCCAAAAGCGCAGGCCAAGTTGCCCAAAGCCGCGTTGTATGCCTAAGAAAAAAAGATGCGCTGCAAAGCCAAGATGCGCCGCAAAGCCAAGATGCGCTGCAAAGCAAAGACGTGCTCAAAGATGTGCACCAAAGCCAAGATGCGCCACAAGGCGCAAGTCTTGTCCTAAGCCACGCTGCAGGCCAAAACGCAGAGTCAAATGCTCAAAACCAGGACCCATCACAAACAATGGCTATCTGAATTTCGTCCGCGTCTACAGACGCAAGCACTGCGGATTGAAGCCGAAGGAGCTGGTGATAAAGGCAGCTCGTGCCTGGTGCCGTCTCCCAGAGTGTAAAAAGGATAGATATCGCCGCCAGGTAATGTACTCGCAGAATCCGAAAAAGTTCGTTCCTAATATTTTTTGCTCTTAGGCTTGCAAGGTGACCACAAGTAGCCGGCACAAGAGGCGACGTGTTTGCACCGCAACGCCCTAGGTTTTGTTGGTGGCATCTCTGCGCAACGGCATCAAGTGTGTATCGTACAAACCCTTCAACATTTAGCGTCTTTTAAACTAAACTTTGTCAAAATTATATGTTAAATTCTAGCAGCCAAATAAATCAAATTTAACCCAGAATCACGACTTTGTTCATTGAAATATAGAATATACTTTAGTCTATAATAAAACAAGCGGAATAGGCTAGAGTCAAGTTTTTAAATATAACTAAATTTGAACGGCTATCGTCAGAATTGCAGGTTGGAGATCGATTCATGTTACAATTTTGCAATACATTTTAGGCATTTTAGAAAAAGTTTAGATGCAGTAAAATTTGTTCAAATCAAAGATCAATAAATAGAGCATAGACAAATTAGTATCTCGTCGATAACTAGGTCTCAGTTCTCTATCCGTTATAATTTGGCTAGTGGTGTCGGTAATCAAAAGTTAATGTAGTGCTCCCGAATGAAAATTTCGTGCTCCCCGCCGACCTAGATTACTGATAAAATTGTAAAAAAATCGTATCTCTTTCTCAATTTAAGTTACAGTTTATTGACGCGCCGAGCCTTCAAACGAAACTGTAAGCTTAAGCGTCGTGTCTTTCAGATACATTTGTATCTAAGAATCTCTTGGCACGGCGTCTGGCAGCACGTGTAACTACTTATACTTATTATTCTTAATAATATTTAACTATTTACAGAGCAAGGTCAACAGGGACCAACATTTCAAATGAATCACAAATTGAAAAGTCGCTTCCACAAACTGATAAATGTAAATAATTTTAGCAATATGCATACGAGTTAATTTAAAACCCATAAAAAAAAAACCTCTTTACGAGGTAAAAGTCTAGTGACGAAAACATTTTCATGCCCCAAAATTTCTGATATCCAATTTTGTGACGAATGATATTAAGTTTTACACATAAATTATTTTAAACAAAATTTTGGCACTCGGCACATTGCGCTAAAATGTCTCAATTCTTCAGACCAAATAAAACTCCCTGTTTTGCGCAGTGCCGAATGCAAAAATTTTGTTTAAAATAATTTTTTTTTTTAATTTACAATTTTCCCGCTAAACTAGCGATTTTTCGAAAAAGTCGTAGAACAAACGTTTTTTTTCAAACTTTTAAGCTAAATCAACGCTTTGATACTAACAAACAGACAAACAGACAAGGGAAAAGAGCACCAAAAATTTCAAAATTAATTATGCTCTGAACCAGTGATCGGATTTTGATGATCAATGTGTCATTCGACGCGTATTTTTGATAAGAATTGTAGAAAATTCAACGAAAATTCAAAAAGGCTCCAACGGCCCCATTTGCTCCAATAATTTAAATTTTTCCCCTCCCACTTACACCTGTTTATCTCACGAACCAGGTGAGTTTCCAAAAGTCTTAGTATGCACATTTGTAAGTTAAGTTGATACCTTTCGATCGGTATATAACTCGACCTGATCGGACAGTCATAGCAAATTTTCCATATCTCCTGTGTATATATGCTAGTCGCCTTCGCACCCTTCGTGCTGCTTTCGTCACTAGCGCGGACTGCCGTCCGCAGTGATTAAGCTAGATTACGGTATTGTTGCATCGGTAATAACATCATTGTAAATTGTAAATTTTAAAAGTAATGGTTCCAAAATATTTTAATTATTCATTATTGTGTGGTCATGTATTGACAATTGTGTGACAAAATTTAAATTTACTTTTTTTATTAATGTATTCATAATTCTAATTGTAGCATAGAATTAATCCTAAATTACAATATGATTTATGTATAGCCAGAGCAGCGAAGGCTTTAAACATAGTCGAGTCGACTTCGAGAAAAGTAAGAATTTCGAAGACAGTAAAGACTTAAGCTATCACCAGATAGACAGAGAGGGAGACAGAGAGAGAGAGAGAGAAACAAGAAATTGCTTAATCCATTCAAATTATGTTCATTGCTTTTATTTTTTTTTAATTGTTTTGCAAGGTTTCTTTTATATAATGAAAAATGCATTCAACATATGTTTAATACAATTAATTCAAACTATTAATTATTAGTGATACTTCTTTTCTTATTCGTCATTTTTAATTAACTGAACAACAACAAACTGAATATATCTTAAGTCTTTGAAATATTAAAAAATTAAATTGTGACATGGCATAATGTGATACTGATACAGCTGAATTTAAACAGAGGTTTTAGAGTACAAAGTTTCAATTAAATTTTCAATTGAATGTCGTAGAAATTGTTGTTATCGAAGAAATAGCGTCTTGGCTTAATGATATATTTGGCACTAAAAACTATATAATTTTTTTTTTGGCGTTTTTGCTGTCTTTTTTTTAGACTTTGCTGATTGATGCTGATGATTGCTTAAAATTATATGGTTTGGGTGTATCTGTTGCGTTCATTTAAATTCTGATGGGACTATCGTAGCAAATATTCCAGTAAATATATATCCTTTGTGATGTCTCGTCACTAGCGTTGGCGTGCCGACAACCGTGCTCGCCGTTTGTGTATTGCTTTGATGGCTGATATACTTTTAGTTAAAGTAAATTTGGTTATCTCGTTATAAATTAAAATTTGTGTTGCATAAGTAGCATAGCTCGCAAATAACTGTTGACCGTTTCTCGTTGTCTGCAAATAAGTGTCTTTTGCTTACTCTTTACGAAAAGACTCAGCGAGCAACTGTTTTTTCGGTTCTTAAATGAGCTCGCTCGCGCTCGGAGCGAAAACGTTTTTTTCTATTTTGTTTTGTTCTCGTTGTTCCAATACCATTTCGTCGTGTTCAATGAAGCAAACGGTATTTTGCATATGTATTAGTATACATTCACACGCATAGGCAAGCAAATCACTAAGCGTCTGTTTTGCAGACGAAATTTATTAATTGCGATCGGGAATTGAGTGTGTGAAGTTGTGAAATATTTGTTGTGCAAAATGGGAAGAGACATGAATAAAAAAGTGCACCAATTCTTTAAATTAAATAAATGTGAAGGCCGTTTGCGTTGAGTTTTTCGGTCAAACGGTCTTTTTCTGAGTCTCATTGTGCGAGCGTTTTTGCGTTTCGCTCTTTACGCACTGCTCATTGAAAGACCGACATACAAAGAGCTCAACGAAAAGACCTCAACAGAAAACATAAATGAAGACAGCAAGAGAGCGTACGAACTTTTTCGGTTGTGCTCGCAACGAGAGCGCAAGAAAAAAACGGTCGACAGTTATTTGCGAGCTATGATAAGTGGGCAATATCCGCTTCCCTCAGTGAACTGGCAAGCTTGTCCCAGAAATTGACAAGTGTGGATTCCTGTCCATATTTCAGATGCGTGTAGACGTTCAGAGTTTGTGGTATTTCCATTTTAGAGCACACGACCGGTATAATCTTACGCATGCTATACTCTGCAAATATGGAGATATTGAAATGGTGTCGCTATTAATTATGATTGATTATTACTTACGAATTTGAAATTGTTGGGTAATATTAACCAAAAATATGTTCTCCGGACTTTTAAGAAACTCATTGGTCAAAACGACTATCAATTTGTTACAGCGCGTTACCATGAACTTTGACAGTTCGATATGTTCGAATGCAATACCCGGCAACAGATCCTTTCTCTTGAACAGCTGATAATGAAAATAACCATAAACAATATTAAACAGTTATAATAATAAATGACATATGTATGGTATAAACTACTTTTAATTACAATAAGGGCAGCTACACCACTAACACGCGGAAAATTAATTTAAAAAAGGGGATACACAGCGATTGGACCCAAAGCTTGAGTCAAGGCATTTTTGACACTTAAAATTTATGACCGAAAAAAACAACCACATAGAAATATAAAAAAGGGTGTACAAATAAATGTTGGGCCATGTCTTTTTGCAAGGTGGGTCCATTGGACCGTGCGAGTATCTATTTTGCTAATTTCTCCAAAACCGCTTGAAAAATGAGTAAATCCTAGAAATTAATTTAAATTGACCAAAAATACACACGATTACTTTGACAGTTTTCATATTTCAATCGTATACGATGTCACATGGGTGTTGAAACTTTTAACCGGTTCATTCGACCCTGCGTTGTCATACACAAAAAAAAATTAGATTAGAGACTACAGTACAACTTAGTGGAATAGAGCATTGATTGAGCATTGATTTGGTTCTTAATAAACCTTTATCCGAATGTTGTCAATATTATCGAAAGGCCGGAAATTACGGCAAGCTTCCGCAATCAGTCGCAAAAATATGAACATGGAACAATTCATAATCTAATAATAAACAAAAAATTAAATATACAAAGATCTACGTGTTTTTTAATTTACAAAAGCATCTTAATTAAAAATGGACTAATTTCAGTAACATCCTTAACCCATTAACGGCTAATGGGTATTTAAATACCCAAAAAAGTATTGACACTTTAAAAATTCTAGCTCGGGGCATGTGAGAGATATCGAGGCAAAATTTATTTCATAGTAAAGAGAAATAATAAAAATATAAGTATAAAATTTGAACAGTTTAGTTATCCTTGTTATACTTGTAGTTTTTTACAGGTGAATATCTAGCTATTTTTCTGCATACAAAATGTTATCGAAAATAGCTGAAAAATGTATGGAAATCGAAAAAATTAAATTTGAAGATAAAAATTTTTTTTTGTTTCTTTCAACTTCTATGGTCTTCTAGGCACACATTTCCAAATTTCGTCAAAATCGTACCAGCCGATCTATGGGCAGCCATTAATGGGTTAATATTTCACTAGCAAGGAAAAGTTGGGAAATCATCTCAAATAACTTTTACCCTCTAAGCTTTTGACCCATAATATTTTATTTAAGAGAACATCAGTAATTTTGTAAATTCATCAATTAAATTAATCAAATAAATGCAATGATTTCTTTTTATCAAGTATGTATAAGCACAAACAACATATTGTGGGTAAAATGTTTTGACGGCTTAGCTCAAAGTTTAGCTTGCTGTGCAAGCTACGATCTCTGCCCGTCGACTGATGCGGTCACTGAAATTAAGTCCCTGATCGCGAAGAGTCCACTGGGAAATTTAACCTAATGGCTTTTTGTATGCAGTGCTGCCACTTTAGCAATTTAGTTGCTAGATCTGGCAACTTTTAAACAAATTTTCAACTTTTTTTTTAAATGCTATTACCCATAAATCTAGCAATTTCAAATTTTTCCTTAGCCATTTTATTACAAAACTAGAAATTTTTTATTTTTCTTTAAGCCCAATTTACACGATCGGTTTCCGACCGACACTTTTTAACCGATGGAAAATGTTGCCATTCAACAAGCACCAAAAAATACCAAAAAATGTCATTCTTACGTATAATGTTTGCTTTGATGACAAACCGACGCTCTAAAATTTTGCGTGTTCACACGAGACCGACGATTTATTAACGTAAAGTGTCGGTCGGAAACCGATCGTGTACATTGGGCTTAAAGCCCAATTTACACGATCGGTTTCCGACCGACACTTTGTGTAAATTGTGTAAATTGGGCTTTTTTGCCTTTTTTTTATGGCTGTTTGTAAATGATTGCACAAATTACGATTAATGCTGGTTCACAACGATATCGGAACTGGCATTGAACTCAGTGGTTCTATTAGTTGACTCAAATTACTGGCAATGGAAACGAAAACTTTAATGATTCAGCATATTTTTGTTTGGCAAATTTCACATAATTTTTAGCACTTTTTAGCACAAAAAATAAAAAATGGCGAAATCTTATCGAAAGCTCAAAATTGCCATAGATAATAAGACTCAAGTTCAAATTTCTATAGATCAAAAGTACCAAATCTATTAATTACCTTGAGGCTATGTGGGGCAGACTGTAGATTTCCAATTATGTTTTCAGCAATTTCATGGTCCTTCTCTGCGTATAACACACAGGCATGATACTTAGGCAAAAGCTCTCCATTTTGCAGGCACATTACGTCTTCAATGGTCAAAGCGTCCCGGTACATCTGCCTCAGGCTGTAGAGGTGGTTGTCTTTAGCTGCGATTTGAGTTGTCACTAAAAGTTTAGATAAATAGGAATGTGTCTAACTTACCCAGACTCTCCTCTATGTCATCGAACACATCCCAGCGATCGATAGTGCCCAAAAACTCTTGCAGTTTACCCACTGTCGCCGTTTCGCTTTTGTGCTCGATCCAATTGGTTATCACTTGCTTCATTTGCATCCCGACATTATCGTCGATTTTATTGTGCACACCTGCCAAATGCGCAATGCCGCGCCAGTCGCGCTGATGGTCACCTTCAGTAAGCAGACATTTTTTTTGATTGAGCATTGCAGCCAACTGGTCCTTTGTTTCGGTGCTGAGCGCATCAAGCGGCATCTTGTTAATGGAATTCGACCGCCGCATTATAATTTCGGGTTAAAGACAACGATCCAGTCGGCTTGGCTTCTCAAGCAACACTAAGACTAAGATGGTGGCTGCTCTCCTATCAGTAATCTAAATACCATTTAATCACAAAATATATAACACACATACATACATACATAAATGGAGCAATGGGTTAGAGATTGTTTCGCACTCTTTTCCCGCACTCTTTAAAACGTTTTTTTGTTTTTTGTTTCGCTGGGAAATAGAAAAAATTCCCAAAATTGTGCTGTTCACTGAAATAGCAGAGGTAACAAAAAAATTCAAAAATCGAACATGACTCATTAATTAACTTACCCATACCATATTTGAACTGGCCAATATCAAAACGGCGTAATATCCTTTGGACAGATGAGTCCAAATGCTCTTATTTGGTGGAATAGGCTCTACACAGTATGTCGGTCGACCCCCAACATGGGGTACCTTCCAAATTATACAGTCAAGATTGTTAAGCACGGTGGCCTGTTCAAATATGGTATGGGTCTGTTTTTCGTATAGCGGTATGGGCCCAATACAAATGATCGATGGGATTATGGGCCAAAATGGGTACGTCAATATATTAAGGAACCTTATGCTGAGATATGCCAGCTGGATTATGTCCTTAAACTGGACATTTCAGCAGGATAACGACCCAATTCCACCAGTAAACTGGCCGAAAACCGACATTGGCAGGAAAGGATCGACCCAATGCCATGGCCAGCTCAGCCTCCGGACCCAAACCCCATTTCAAACTTATAGAGGGACATCAGACGCAATGTGTGAAAGCGATTCGCGTCTGCTAAGTCGCAGCTTTGGCCGGTTGTTCAAAAGAAAAGGCCAAAAACTCCTCTGAAGCGCTGGCAGGACTTGGGCGACTCCATGCTACGTAGGAGCGAGGCTGCAATAGCCAATAACGGATATAGAGCCAAGTGTTAGGGCATAACCAAAATATTCATTAGTATTATCAAGTTAATTAATGAGTCATGTTCGATTTTTGAATTTTTTTTGTTTACACTGCTATTTCAGTGAACAGCACAATTTAGCAATTTTTTTTATTATTTGTCAAAATTTAAAAAATATTGACTTAATTAAAAAAAAAAGATGGTAAGCTATGAGAAATTAAATACATTTAACTAATTTAAAAAGTTTTTGTCCCATTATGGTATCTATAATATGATTAGTCGATCTTTAAGGTGCAGGTCATCTAGGTCATCTGCACGGCTATTTTTGTGAACACAGCTGTATGTATGTATGTATATGAATACAATTAGTTTTTTGCTTTTGATACATTGACAGTGCACAGCAACAACATCTCAGTTCGTTAAAAAATCATATCAATGGCGCGCCCGCGTTTGTGGAATCTTGGAAGGTTAAGCACTGACGCACTTTGCTAATCGTCAAATTTATATACATATGTATGTACATTTAGTATGTACAAAGTACATTTATGTATATGTCTGCGTCAGCTCAGGTTCCGACAATCTGAATTCCTATCTGCTGAGAGGGGTCAGGGTCAGTCTAGATTAGCTCACATCATAAATAGGCTCACCGTCTACATATTTACTCTACTTTAAGGGGGTCTTCTCATTCAAAACCCGTTTTTTGGACCCTTTTTAAAAAAAATTCTTATTTGAAAACGCAAAGAATAATTGAAAACTTTTTTTATTTATTGTATTACAAAAGGTTCAAAGTAAATAAAAAAATTTTTTTTTGCCTCGATACAAGGGCTGTTCAAAAAGTAATGAGACTTCAAAGTTGGTGGTGAAAAAAAAGGTGTCGTCACGGCGGCCACGATTCTGGGTCTCCGAAGCGTCGGAAATGAAAAAAAAAACGGTGTTATAATCATATAATATAGATGTAATTCTCGGGTGAACCTCAAGCTTAATTTTGTGATTTTTTTTGACAAAATGGTGGCCATTAAAAAAAAAATATAAATTTCGGGCTTTTTTTTGTAGTTTAGTGTAAAAAAAAAATAGTAAAACATTTTTTAAAATTATGGTCGAGGTTCACCCGAGAATGGTGACAATTCTGCTTCGATTCCACTTTGTTTCATGAAAATCGGTTCAGTTGAGCTGGAGATATCATGGCCGCCAGTTCGAAAAACGTGGTTTCGAGATAAACGCGTTTAAAGTTTTGACTTCACTTGCATTAACATTAACATTGCTGGCCATATCTCCTTAAGTATTTCGAATTTCTAAAAATCCTTTTAGGGGCATATTCACAACTACCCAAGCTATAAATAAATGCAAAAAAAAAGTCGAAAAAAAGTTGCTTAATGAGAAGACCCCCTTAAAGTGAAATGAACCAATAACAGTCTGTGATACACTACGTATTGGGATTACGTTGCGTGAGCTGGTTTCCAAATTTGAAACGGCCAAGCGTAAGACAATTTACAGCTGATTGTTTTTATGGAGCTTTTTGTTTGGCGCCAAGTTTTTTTTGCAAAATAGTCCCAGGGTCTCGGCCATGTTCGCTCGATTATAACGTTTCCTGTTAGAGTCTTTATTAATATTCTTCCGGTGGCACAAATATACGTAAACATAATTTCAAAATTTAAATAATTTAATTTTAACAACATAATTCATCCAAAATGCTAACGAATAAAAGTAATTTATATATGTTCAAGACTGGGATCTTTGTAGATGTTAGGTCAATTATGGACTTAACCAGCTGCAAAACGAATTAAAAAGCATTTTTGGGATTAGTCGGAGCAGGATTCTTATATGTAAGTGTGCTCACCAATTGGTTGAGGGTTTGTAATTTCAGCGGGCAAAGCGGGGGCAATTGGTGCCAAGGGCACACGTTCAGTGGGCGCATCGTATGGAACTGCTGCACTGGATGCACTCGGTGCAGGGCCATCACTGCTGAGGCGATGCTTAAACGCATCGTATTTCTGCGCCACAGTACTGCCAATGTCCTTGGCGCCTTCACCAATCTTTTCGGCGTAGGGCTTGGCTACCTCAACCACTTGCTCGGCGCCATTGGAAACTTTGCATCCCAGATTCTTAAAGAAACTTTTGAAGTCACTGTCATCCGGATTCTTGGCCGCGTCGCAGTCTGCGGCGTGCGTTCCGCAGCTGAACAGCGCCAGACCAAGCAGCGAACACAGTATTACAATGCACTTCATATTGAAAGCTTTTTGCTTCGACTGTTCACTACGAGTTTTCAAATGCAACTGAACGAAGACACTTCACGCACAGTTGTTTAACGCGAGATCACCCGAAACAAAAACTTTGCTTGCAAATTAAACTGGTTCCAAAAAGCTGATTGTACTAGTGATGTAAAAAAACATCGATCCATCGAGCATCGATGTTTTTATAGCGATGTTTCTCGATTTTTTCCGATGTTTTTGTAGATGTCGATTTATCGATGTTACATTGCGATGCATCGATGTTTTGCAAAACATCGGTTGCCGCACTTTCAATACGTGCTTTTCGCCGCTCTAGCAGTGAGTTTATAGCAATTTGAAAGTGTTTAAAATGCCTTAGTGAATAAATTTATTAAAATTGGCTATAGTACAAGAAGGCTTACATATGTCTTTTCAAAGTTCCCATAAAAAAGTCTTCTTGTAGTTTGTGTTTATACATTCAAGATAAAAACTGTTTGAAACTTTAAAACACAATTGAAAGCATACGTTTAAAAGAGAAAATGAGCTTTATTAAACTAAGAAATTATATTTTTCTTCTACAAAAAAAGTATGGTTTTTAAACATTAGACATACATCGATGCATCGATGTTTCGACCCGATGTATCAACCAAAATCGATGTTTCATTTTGAAGACATCGATGAGCATCGACATCTGTGTTTCCACTCAAATTTACATCACTAGATTGTACATCACTGCGGACGGCAGTCTGCGCTAGTGACGAAAGCAGCACGAAGAGTGCGAAAGGCGACTAGTAATATATACAGGAATGCTATGATGCTATGACTGTCCGATCAGGTCGAGTTATAGACCGATCAAAAGGTGTCAGCTTAACCATCAAATTTGCATACTAAGACTTTTGAAAACTCGCCTGGTTCGTGAGATAACAGGTGTAAATGGGAGGGGAAAAATTTAAACGATTGGAGCAAATGGAGCCGTTGGAGCCTTTTTTTTTTTTTTTTTTTTACTATTCTAATAAAACGAACGACATCTCGATCATCAATATCAATTTATAAAGTTTATACAGTCAAGAATATGCCAAAGTTTTTCAAAATTCCTATTATTTCATGAGTTATAGCCGTTTTAGTGACGTGGCATCGGTTCCGGTCTTCCTTGTCTCTAAACTTTGAACTCGTTTTTCTCCAACGACTTTTTTCGAGCTGGCGGGCAGAATATCTCGAGTTTTAATGAATCGATTAACTTCAATTTTGGAGATGTTGTTCTTTATACATCTCTTTATCGCATGAACCTTGAGCAAAACTATAACTTCTCATTTAGTATTTTCAAAAATTTCTAAATTGTTAAAAGAATACAAAAAAAAAAAATAATTTTTTTTTTCCAAGTGCCGCCATTCAAAAAAAAAATAAATATGTAGCTTGTCTAAGGCTCACACGATAGCGGCATCTACAATATAATAATTAAGAATCCGTCGGTTTTTTATGTTTCAGATCACAAGGAGGGTTGGAATCATGAACGCCAGGACAACATCTTTTTTTTTGACCCCCCACTTTGACTGCTCATAACTTTTTCAATATTTATCTTTTTTTTTTTAATAGTTTATTTATTTAATAATAAAATATCAATAAACAAATGATAAAAAATGTTTTGTTTCCTTTGAACAGCGCGAAAATTAGATGAAAAGTCAGTCCACTTGTTTGTTTGTCGTTTGTTTGTATCAAAGCGTTGATATGGCTTAAAAGGGTAAATGAGGACTTGTTCCTGATCTAAAATCTAGAAACTTTTGTTTTTTTTTCAAAAAGTCTCTAGTTTAGCGGGAAATTGCTAATACCCGCTTAAATTATTTTAAAAAAATTTTTGTCACTCGGCACTGTGAAAAAGTAATATTTATTTATTAGGTATACAAAATTTAGCGCAATGTGCCGAGGATCAACAATTTTTTTTAAAATAATTTAAATTTAAAACTTAATATTATTTGTCACAAAATTGGATATCATTAATTTTGTGGCATGAAAATGTTTTTGTCACTAGACTTTTACCTCGTAAAGAGGTTTTTTTTATACTGTAATCACGGCTGCCCCAATTGACGTTTTTGTAGATGCTAGGTCAATTTTCTTTTTTTCACCTGTTGACGCAATGGCACTTTTTTTCGAATTGCCTTTTTTTTCATCAGTTCAGAATCAGTTATTTTGTACAGTTTTAGGTTGAGGCACATGTTTATTTTTATTTAATCACTGGATTAATATAATAATGAGAAATACTTTGGATGTGTTACAGCAATAAGTGTTTGTGAAAAAAATATTTTTAATTTATTTTAAGCTTTTTATTCAAGCTTCCAAATATTCATTAATGTTTGAGATACGCTTCGTTTTGTAAGGTGTCAAAGGTAAATTCTGTGATTTTTACTATGTCTAAATTTATTGATATTAATTTTGGTTCTTCGTGAGCTTTTCGCCAAAAACTCAACAAATATCAACCGCAACATGCTTATTTACCTAATTTGGCTCCGTGTGACTTTTGACTATTTAGCAGAACTCAAGACACCGCTCCGGGGCACAGTTTTGACTCGATTGAGATGATAAAAACTTAATTGCAGAAGGCTCTGAGGGCAATTGTGAACGAGGACTTTTCCAAGTGCTATAATAAGTGAAAAATTCGTTGGTATGCATGTGTGAAGGAGGTTACTCTGAAGGGGATTTAAAAAAATAAATAGTGATTTTGGAAATAAAAGAAAATTCACCTTTCAATTTGATTACAGCCAAACTTAGATTGAGCTTAATTTGTATATGTATGTCGATTAAATTGTATTTTTTCAAAGCAGGGTATTAAACCAAATGTAATATCGGTTTCATTTGCGGTTGAGATCACGTTCGCATTCTGATTTGCGGTTATGAAATATTTTTGTAAATCGGCATTGTAACTATAACTGGGAATTTAAGTTCACAATATGAAAAACAATTGGGAAAATAAAAATTCTTTGATATCCAAAAAAAGATGATCAAATAGAGGCACTACCGATTCTTCAATAACACATTTATATGATGTGATATATAAAGAGCTTATCTGGAAACGTTTGTTCTACGACTTTTTCGAAAAATCGCCCAAACGATAGAAGTTACAGATGTGATCTATATATCGAGGAAAAGGTATTTCGAAGGGCATACCTTTTTTTTTAAAAATAATTTATATGTAAAACTTAATATTATTCGTCACAAAAGTGGATATCAGAAATTTTGGGGCATGAAATGTTTTCGTCACTAGACTTTGACCTCGTAAAAAGGTTTTTTTATAAGAAAATTTATATTTATATTTCTAAAATTTTTAATTTTATATTATTTATTAACAATTTCCAAGTGCTACAAGTAGAGATACTTTTAAATTAGTGCAATAGTCAGATAACGACCCGAAGCACCCTTCGAGATTGGCCAAGGACTGGATTTGTCGCGAAAATATTGGTGACACATTGGTTGCACATTCTCCGGACTTTAACCTCATAGAGGACATCTGGGGAGTATAAAGCAGACATTTAGCTTAGGCATTAGGGTCTCAAAAGTCAAAAAATCAGCAGGAGCTCTGGGAACAGGTGCAATTGGCTTGGTATGGCATTCCTCAGGAAACCTGTGCCAAACTTGTGGACTCCATGCACCCAAGATGCTCTGGAATATTAAAAATAATAGGTGCTCCCATAAAAAAATGTATACCTAATGTTTCTTGTCCCTATTTTTTCTGCCAGTATGAAATTTATGTTTATTCGGAAGTTTATGTTTTTTTCTTCTTATATGAAAACATGGACCAAATTTTTGTTAAATTTATATAGAAATAGCGATTATGTATTAAGTCTAAGCGTTTAAATGCATCGGATCTGGCAGGAATGAAAATAATAGCAAAAAGAAGATACAAAATTGTATGTCCCTATTAATATTTCCGCCACTGTATATTGAACGAGCCAATTACTTTTAAATATATATATATTTTTTTTTATTTAACGGAATTTTCTCTATAACGAAAGCTCTATTATTTTGACATGAGGTATTGCGATTTTAAAATTTTTGATTTTGAGTATAATTTTCTCTTTTTATGCAACAAGCACAGGGTCTCCTATAAATTTGGTTTGTACACCGTACGCAACTTGTTTTATTTGGAGTTTTTAATTCCGTGATAGTAGTAAAGGATATTACGAGTATGCGATGACAATTCAAATAAGAAAATAAATTGATAAAATTTAACAACAGTCGCTCAAAAATAAACAAATCTATCAATTAGGAAAAAAGCTTTAAGCTGTCAGGACGCCCACACATTTTGCAAGTTATCTGTGGTATCCCCCTCTGGGAGAATGAATTTAGAATTGAGAAATGCTGTCGAGAGTTGCAGCATTGTTTGTTCAACCCCACGAAGCTAGTACCCCCCACCCACACAGTTGACATCGTTCCACTGTGCAAAAGCCAAGGGGTTTTCCTTTTTCACATTTCTTGGCGCGTCTTGTCATTGGTAAAACTTTTTTGGCGCAAGTTGAGCTTGAGCTTATTGTCCCGGCCCAGGATATCATCCCCCACCCACCGAAAGGCGCCTCAAGTAGCGGACTGCCCACCCCGAGCCCGAGACCGAGCCCGAGCCTGCCAATCGTCGAGTGCTGCATGAATTATGAGCTACAGCTAAGATTTATGAATCCAAGCAAGCTGTCGGAAGGCAAAGGAGTCGAAAGAAAACCCAAACAAAATATAAAATCTGTCAGCTGTTAAGTTGCGTTGTAAATATCCCGCAATTAGGTTGAATTTCAATTTCCTTCGATGCTCTGGGGCCTCTCCCCTGCCAGCTAACAGCCAAGTACTTACTTTGATTACGATTATACTCGCACACAATGATTTGATGATGCCCACAGTCTCGAGTTCCCACAGTCCCCAGTCCCCCGTCCTCAGTCCCCAAGCCATAGACGTTCCTCCGCGTCAGCTTCAGCATTCGCTCATAAATCAAACAAGTCGATTTTTAGCGTTTTTTATCGATGCCTTTTGTTCGGTATGTGACTGTACATTCCTTCACATTCATTGTTTGGCATTTTTTTCTCTTCCTGATTGGCTGCCACTGCAGTTTTTCTGCCTCAATGCTTTGGGTGCGGGTGCGCAGTAGATACAACTAGAGGTTCAACCAGAGGAGGGGGTTAAAGCTAAAGGTAAAAGTCGAAGGTAGAGCAGGGAGCACGTTATCCGGTTGCAAAAATGCAAACTCGTCCAATTCCATTCGTTTCACATTGTGTATAAATACAAAATAGCAAATAAGAACGACCATGTGCCATGTCAACAAATTGACAACTTCTTTAGATTTATAGAAACATGCTACGTTCCAATTTGGTAGCTATGAAATGTCAAATCTTAAATAATCTTCTGATTATGATTATGATGTGATATAATATCTTAAAATGTCTTCTTTTTTTGTCAATTACAGCAAAATATTGGAAATACTCGTATATGCAAATGGAATTAATGGAGGTTTGCAATTTCCAAAACGCAGACGGAAAGCGACGAGTAAATAAGGTTCCATGAATTTATTATTAGGAAGGTTTCAAGGAATATTGAGATCACAAAAAGCATATGAATAAGCTAAAGTTATATGAAGAAATAGTCGGAACTGTCTTGCTAATAATGAATGGTATAAATCTTCCAATATCGCTCTGATCAATGCTTTAAAAATTTGAAATTATAAGAGGCAGAGTAAAAGCAAGGAAGTCTACATTATTAAAATGAATGAATGAATAAATACACCAAAGAAGAATTTACAAAGTTGCATCAACATGATGCAAATACGATTATAGGAATATGTCTTCGTTATTATGTTATTTAAGGGATCTGAATATTTAGATTAACCTTTTTCTTAAATCAGTTATAACCAGAGTATCAAACCGAAACAGATATCGGTCTTATGTTTTGAAATTCCGGTATGGTTTGGGTTTACAACAAAAAATTAGTTGTTAAAACGCAAAAAGAAATATGTTAATATCTTATACAAAATTTGTAATTGAAAAAAAAACATTTAATGAGATCATTTTCCAAATAATAAAAATGATTAATTAGAAAAACGTTGTTACACCTTAACCATTTATTTTAAATTAATACTAACACATTTAACGGTTACTAAACGATTTAATAATTTCGAATTTTCAGTTTCGGTACAGTAAGAAAATGTGGATTCGGTTGCGGTTTCAGTAACTGTTACCGGATAACGGTTACGGATTTGGTTACGGTTATAACTATCAAACTAGTCTAAAATTTGATGAGTAAGAGAAAAAACAAGTGGGAAAGGCTGTAGTAGAGCTCCCGACTATAGGATACCCATTACTTATTAAAATAAATTTAATATATTTGGCTTGGCAAAAATTTAAAACAAACTTGATCTGTGTGGGGCTAATAGAAGTCTATGTGCCAAATTTAGTTGCTCTAGCTCTTATAGTCTCTGAGATCTAGGCCCTCACAAAGACGGACGAACCGACGGACATGGCTATATCGACTCGGCTGTTGATGCTGACCAAGAATTTATACACTTTATAGGGTCGGAGATGCTTCCTTGTCCCTTTTACATGCATTGCCACGAATACAACATACCCTTTTATTTGTTTTTTAATTAACGGGTATAATAAATACTAGCTGCACAATATGATTTCTAAAGCTCTTAACCAAAACAAAGACTAAAAAAGACACAATATAAACACAATAATTTGTTTTGCTGTCTTTTCAAAACTTCCAGCCTGTTAAGATCAAAGGTCAGAGAAATGCAGATATCCGTGGTTAAGTCCAAGGCAATCGTTCTCTTTCTGGGGTTTTCAGCATGTCAGCCGCGAGTATCTCTGCCATCAGTATACCCCACATGACTTGATTCCTTTTGCCTTACAGGGTATGAGTATAACGCGCACAGCAGCAGCAGAAGCAACAACAACAAGTGCAACGGAAACGGAAACGAGCCGGCGAGCGCGTAAGGCGGCCAATTGCCACGCCCAGTGGCCAAATGCGGGAATGTCAGTACTCATATCGTATGCATGTTCATTACGCGCCCGCGCGCAAACAAAATCAATGAATGGTGTAAAAATTAATATCCTGTGCACAAATAAAAATTTCAAATAAAAAAAAAGAAAAAAAAACGAAAATTAAAAAAAAAATAAAGGACGTGAAAAACAAGAGGAAAAACTCGCACTGGCAATTCTTATGATAAAGAGTAGACTGGCGGGGATGGCGGGAGATGGGGGGGCGTGGCAGAGTGTTGGCAGCCGGCAGCAGTTTTAATTTACACAAAGCGTAGTCAGGCGTGTAATGCGACAACAGCGGAGGGAAATGAATGTAAGTCGAAAAGGGGGCAGCAGGGGGATAGCCGAAAGAGAGAGAGAGAGCGGTAGAGAGAGAGAGATACAGAGAGAGACGGGGCGGAGTAGAAGGGGATCAGCAGGGGAAGCAGCTCGACAATTCCGCGACGAAGACGACGATTTAAAAAATGCCTTGAGGCAGGCAGCGCGGATGACGACGGCGTCAAATGATTTATGAAATTGCTTTTGCCGTTGCATACTTTGAGGCGGCGTAGTTGGGTGGCAGTTGGAGCTGGAGTGGACGGGAGTGGGCGTGGGCGTGGAGGATGATGCTCTGCAGTTGATGAGACATCAATTAACGAGTACAATAACATGGACGACTGCGCGTCTTAATTCAGCTGATTTAAAGGATCTGCTCCAATTTTTAGTTGAAGTTACACAGACAAAATGAAATCATTCTAAAGTTTTAGCAGATAAAATTGAGCTTATATTAAAGTATTTCATTTTAGCAGGTATTTATTTATATATGCGGATAAATAATGCCTAATGTAACAGATTTAAGTGAAACAAGCGGATCAGTCGAGTGCACTCGACAGTAATATACCCTGGGCCTATTCCCCGGCACGCCGAATATGTTATGCCTAGTTATGCAATTCTCATACTTATCCTTAAATATTGACTAATCGTTTTTGTGGCAGCTACATACATATATTACATATATAATTAGATAAGTGCTTAAACCAATTTTAAAAATCTAAAAATAAAATTAATTAAAAATCATTTGCATCGACAGAACCGAGATTCGAACCTCGATCTCCCGTTTCGCTTGCCGAGCACTTATCACTTCCGCCACTCCGCCACTTGGGCTGATGATGGCAAATTCGATATCCTACATTCTGGCAGAGTAAATGTGAAATGACCATGGAATTCTATTCCATTAATAGAATTGCCATTAAAATACTTTGGACAAAATTGTTAATATCTTCAGTATTTATGGCCCAATCGTAATGGAAGTTGGTTATGAAATTTTTAATTTTAACTTAAGACCCAGAATTAAAGGTAATTTCAGCTTTTTATGAATTACGCCCCTCACAGTAGGCGTGTCAAAATTTTAACATAAACTCGTTTTGCATGACATAATTGGGAGTCTTCATTCCAAATTTGGTGGTCTTATATGGACCGACGGACAGACATACACTGCGTTTCACTTGAATAGCACACTAAATTTTTTCATTATTATTTGCTCATCTTTAAGTATTCGCTTACTTTTATTTATTGATTGTTGTTGTATTTTGTTTGTCACTTTATTTATCCTCTTTCAACAAAAATTAGACACCTGGAAATGTACCGTTAAATTTTTGCGATAATTTCTTCTGAATTTGCTTTAATAAATAGCGCATTTTTTGTTTCACTTGAATAGCACATTTTAGACTTAATTTCATTTTATCTGCCAAGATCATTGAAATATAAATTTTTTTAAATTGATTTGTGCATCTTATATATAATTTGAAAATTTTATGTTATTATGGACCATGGATCAGCACTAAGTAACAAAGAACAGGTCCAAATAAAAAGCTTTATTGATTGTGACCTTTCTGTGACCAAAATACCGAAAAAAAAGGAAGAAGCAGAAAAGTTATATACAATTTTAATAAAAATTTTCCAAACTATGGATAAAATATGAAGGGACGCACAAGTAGTGTTCTTAGCAATACAGACAAGCGGTTGATTCTGCGGCAAGCGTCAAATTCTCATGGTTCGGTGGACAAGATCAGGTCAAAAGCAGGTGTTAATGCGAGAAAAACTACCGTAATGAGGGTTATTTCGAAGCGGAACACCATAAACGTTTGAAATTTAAAAAAAAAAACTTTACTCAACCCCACACGTAAAGAGGCTCGATTGACTTTTTGCCTCGGTAATATCTCATGGACCAAGGAGCGGTATCATGTAGGCTTTTCTGATGAAATAAACTTTAATTTGAAAGGATCAGACGGCTATAACTATTATTTACATGATTTAAGGAAAGAGACTCATCTGTTGGAGCGTTTACACAGCCGAGTGGGCGCGGTTTTAGTTTTGGGAGCCATATCTTACTATGGTACTTGTGAGCTCCAATTCCTAAGTTCAACTATTAATGTAAAATCGTACTAAGGAGTTTTGGAAAATGCTTTTTCGCATTCGAAAATTTTTTTAATCATAGGCCATAAACTTTCCAACACGACAGTGCTCTAAAACACACTGCCAGTGTTGTAAAGTCCTTCATTGAAGCTAGAAATGTTACCATTCTGAACTGGCCACCATACTCGCCGGATCAGAATATAATAGAAAATGTTGGAAATGGGAACGGGAATGGCTGCCCAGAAACGTTTTTGAGTCTGGAAAACAATTTTCAACCAAGAGTGAATTAATTTAAGGCATTCAGAGGGCGTGGGCTACAATTTCCCTTGATTACATAAAAGGATCATGTGATTCACTTCCCAATAGGATTTACGAGGTTATATGGGACAAGGGAGCCACAACAGATTACTAAACTAATAGATATTTACAGATAAGCCTTTAATAAATAAATAAAAAAAATAATCTTAATGTTTAAAGTTGTTAAATATATTTAATAATAAAATGTGCTATTCAAGTGAAACAGAATTTTTGAGTTATTTTTATACTTTTTTGGCTTTTAAGTTAATTTTATATTAATTGTGGAACTTATTTAGGTTTTTTAATTTTTATAATGAAGAATATTTATCACACTATAAATAGAAACTTTAAAACAATAGTTTTTTTTATTTGGTTCAAAGATATCGACTAAGGAAATTGAGTGTGTGGAGTGTGCTATTCAAGTGAAACGGAGTGTACAAGGGTATATCGACTCGGCTGTTGATGCTGATCCAGAATATATATACTTTATGGGGTCGGAGACGTTTTTTTCTCCCTGTTACATACTTTTGAACAAACCTAATATACCCCCAGGGTATACAAATTCTTATTGAGCCCCGAGATTCAAAGTACTACTTAGCTGAGAGCGAAATGAAAAATCGTACTTGAAGCAAGAATTTCTTACTTAAATTATAGTAAAATATTTCGTGATAAGCGAAGTTTTGACAACGTTTGCGATTGATTTAAATGAACTTGATCTTTTACGGAAATATTTAAATGTAGTATTATGTACAGAGTATGACGAAAGGAGAAACTTGTTTATGTATCAGCTGAAAATTAACCTAAGTCCACCCACCCAAAATTTAGGAAATAAAAAGAACATCATAAACTTAAGTATTGGTTAAGCACAGGCATTATCAAGTTTTTAAAATAAACGTTTCGAAATGTTCAGATGTTAAATGTACTCGAATCAGAACCTTAAGATAATAGATTGGTCTATTTATAGAGAGTTGTTCAGTAAGGAGCTGCGGTAGAAAGACGTAGAATCTTCGGGATTGCGGAGTGTTTACAACATGGAAGCTGCAACACATCATTGCTACTGAATTAAAACATTACTCAAAAAATTTGTCAAAGCCGAGATTAGGAAATTGAAACCTTTCGCCCTGGCAGTTCCGGAGGAAGCTGATGGACAAGGAGAAGTAAATATGTGAACTAATTGTTAGGCAAGTGACTTCTTTATTGGGATTTAACGTTGTTAACATAAATAGTGCTGGAATTGTGGTTGGAATGTGGCTGGAGCTTAGTCGATATGCGTGACAGAGGCCTCGTCGTTGCTGGAGCAGCGGCTGCTTTCGCCGTCGGTGCGGTATTTGATGGAGTCAATGATCTCCACGTCGATGTCGCGATCGTTTTGCAGACTGTTGCTCTCGAGGAGAGCACCCGCCGTGTCGCTGGAGCCGCGTCCCAGGGAGTCCTCATCGCACAGATCGGCACAGGCGGAAGCTGATTCCGACTTGGCGTCCAGATCCCCCACAGCTGCCGCCGCAGCCGCCTCCTGCTGGGCCGCAAACTGGCTGTAAAGTCGTGGCAAGTGCTGCAACATGTAACTGGCGCCGGACTTGGACAGATTCGCCGCTGCAGCGGCTGCGGCGGCTGCTGCTGCCGCTGTGCTTGCCGCCGGCTGATTCTCCTTGCTCTCGCCCAGGTCATAGTACTTGGCGTAGTGCTCGAATTTGCCCAGGGCGGCGACGCCACCAACTCCAACTCCAACTCCGACCCCAACAGTCCCGGCGGCATCGCCCGCAGCGCTGCTGCCGTTGGCGCACAGATTGATGGCATCACTCTGTGCCGACTTGGGTATGGGCACAGTGAAGGCGGATCCATGACGCTTGCTGCCCAGACTTGTTGCTGCCGCAGCCGCAGCAGCAGCAGCTGATGATGACTCCTCTGCGGACAGCAAGGCACCCGCCGTGGACGCCGTGGCGCTGCCGCTGCTGTTGCTGTTGGAGAGCGGCGACACGTTCTCCTTCTTGCGGTCGTAGATGTGGCCGGAGACGCGCAGGTCGATGAAGAAGTGCAGCGGATCGATGCCGTATGGCGCGTAGAGCGGTGGATACCACACAGGCGGCGGTGGCGGCAGCACCAGATCCTGTGGCGGCAACGATGCCGCCGGCGGCGTGTTATCCTGCAACGTATTGTCCACGGCGCCGCCGAGCAATGCCTTCGACAAGGGCTTCGTCTCCAGCTTCGTGTAGGCGTAGGGCGAGGGCGTAGACGTAGGCGTGGGTGTGGGCGTGGAAGCTGTCTTATTGGTCAGCTCCAGTGGCTTCTCAGTGGTTGTTACTGCCGTGGTGCTTGCCTGTTGTTGTTGCTGCTGCTGCTGTTGTTGTTGCTGCTGCTGCTGTTGTTGCTTCTCCTCGACGTCGCGTCGCTCTCGCAGCTGCTCATAGTAGGGCCGATGTGACCAGGATCTTTTACGCGAGCGTCGCACTAACGCCGCCTGCTGCTGCTGTTGTTGCTGTTGTTGCTGCTGCTGTTGCTGCTGCTGCTGTTGCAACTGCAACACGCGAGCGGTCTCATTGTTGCGCGTTTGCACCAGCGAACGCAACATATCGCTGAAGAAATAATTATTCGGCCCCACGGGTGCTGAGTATAAGTAAGGGGGCGTGGCAGCCATAAGGCGACTCACATAGTCCTGATTCCGCAGCTCGTGGATGTTGCTCTTCCTCGGCGTCAGTGGCTGCTGCCCACTCGATTGCTGCTGTTGCTGCTGCTGCTGTTGCAGTGACTGTTGTCCCGCGACAGCTGCTGTCGCTTGCTGTGCCGCTGTGGGCGTGGCTGGCGCTGCGGTGGCGCCACAGTTTGTCGCTGTTAAGCTGCCAGTGTTGTTATTGTTATTGTTGTTGTTGTTGCTACCATTGCTGTTGTTGTTGTTGTTGTTGTTAATATTATTGTTGTTAGCGTGACTATTGCCGTTGTTGTTGCCGTTCGTCTCCTTCATGCTGCAAAGATAGAGGAAGAAGCTCCATTAGCAAAGAATCTTTCCCTTACAAGTACTCAACTATGGATTAAATCCTAAGCGGTGTCAAAAGTTCAGTAATCTCGGAGTTTCTTCAATCGAGTACGAAATACAGTCGAACTTTCCCTAACTCGAACTTCCCTAACCCGAATTGTCTCTAGCTCGAACAAAATCGAGTGGCAATAGCGTTTACTGAGCAAACTTCGTACAATTCTGCTTCCGTAACTCCACCTTCCAAAAGTCGAAATTCTCCATAGCTCGAACAAAAATATTGGCCCGTGCTTCTGTAAGTCGAATTTTTCGGGAAAATCCCAAATAAAGTTTGAATTTTTTTCGTTTCTGTTTTATGCTTTTGTTACCGGATCGTTTGGATATGTAATATTGATGTACATTAACATATAGTGATGCAATATGATAGAATATTGCAATTACTTATTCTTGTTAAATAGAGTTAAAAAATTCGAAAGTGAACCAAAAAAATTTAAGTGGCTGAAAATAATGGTATCTTTAAGAAAACAGCTTTCAATTTATTTAAAATCTAAAATTAATTATGATGTCATTTGAATCGGGAACTTCCTTCTGTATACAGCAAAAGAACGAACAAACCAATTTTTGAGAATATTGACAGGTCTTGAACAAACTGGAATCTGTTTTTGTTGACTTTAACAAAATATTTCCAGAAGTCGAAAGTCTCCATAGGTCGAACTTTTTCTTTGGAGAGTGGTGATTATAGCGAAGCTCGACTGTACTTGATTTAAGAACAATTTTTCAAAAAATATTTTTTTGTCCAGTCTCAAGGATTACGGTATAAATTACAAGCCCAGGTAAGTCAACCATATGGAAAATTATGTTACTCAAAGCAATGTTCGTGTCTTCCTAGATTTTAATTACTGCTTAACGTTATGTAGAGTTTAGAAGATTGATTTTAAAACAAATTGAACTGCTGGTCACCTACAAAAAAAAGCTGGTTTAGTTTAATAAGCTTAGGGGAAATCAGGCCCCGATAAAAATATCATTCATACACATCCATGACTAAAAATTGTCCGAAGTTTTTTCACCGCTAGGATTCAAGACAATAGGATAGCATTAAAAAAAGTTGGGTAAATACTTAAAATAGCTTTCAATCGAGATCACTTTTCGTACGTTTTCAAAATGCTGTTTTGGGATAAAATCAATTCAAAGCGGAGTCACAAGTTTGGTAATCCCGGATTTTCTTAAACCAAACACAAAATATATACATGATTTAGGTACGGTTTTTCCTGAAATATTTTCAGATTATGTTTGAGGCTTCTTCGACCATTTTCATGATGAGTGGTTGCCATTTTATCCGTATATTGTGTTATGTAACTTAACAATAATATCCTAAATACATACTTAAAAAATACATGCTAAAATCACGTATTTTAAACGTGAATTTTAGAGTAGTATGAAATTGGGCAAGTTGAAACGGAACTTCAATCATCTACTAAAAATATAAATTTAATTAAGGCTGATTGAAAGCAATTCAAACACACGACCGTCTTTAGCACAGATGCTTCAGCATTGTTATTTGTGGCTTTAGTTTTACTTTTAGTTTTCGGTTTGGTTTGGTTTTAGTTTCCGTTTCGTTCTGCTGTTGACTTGAACAAGACGTTGTTCAAGATTTATGTCCATATTTGCATTGTCTTCGTTACCGTCTTCATTTCGACTGTGTTCTGTGCCGTGTGACACGCCCATTTCCATTACCACTGCCACTTGCCACTTACCACCGCCTCCATCCGTCAGTGCTGCAGTTGTCTACCTTTTTCATGCACTCGAGTTCCTCCTCATTTTTCTTGTAATGGCAATTAAAAGTGATTTCTCATTCGCAGGCAGTCTCTTGTCTGTGTGTACTTAGCAATTGCTCAACAAACACCACTGACTTATCATGTCCCGGGACAGACTAGAAGGATTACAGAAAAAAACAAAAAATTAAAAGGCCCCATTCTCAGTAATCTTCTACAATGAACTTAATTCTCAAATATTTTTTATCTATTCTGAAACGTAATTTTTAATTTCCTATACTGAATCAAGCACTTAACTTAAAAAGTAGAAGAAGAAAGTTTAATACGAGATGTTTAATTTTTAAATCGGTAAAAATTTGCAGAGTATTTAACAGGCAGAAGGAAACGTCGATTTGATATGGCCATAAATCAACGGATCTCAGAGAATGAAACACGTAAAAGCACCATTTAGACTTCTAGAATTTCAAATTATCAGGCATTATTAATTATCACAATCACTGCGGACGGCAGTCCGCGCTAGTGACGAAAGCAGCACGAAGGGTGCGAAGGCGACTAGTCACTGCGGACGGCAGTCCGCGCTAGTGACGAAAGCAGCACGAAGGGTGCGAAGGCGACTAGCATATATACACAGGAAGAATGGAAAATTTGCTATGACTGTCCGATCAGGTCGAGTTATATACCGATCGAAAGGTATCAATTCAACTTACAAATGTGCATACTAAGAGTTTTGAAAACTCACCTGGTTCGTTAGATAAACAGGTGTAAGTGGGAGGGGAAAAATTTTAATTATTGGAGCTAATGGGGCCGTTGGATCCTTTTTGAATTTGTGTTTAATTTTTTACTATTCTAATCAAAAATACGCGTCAAATGACATCTCGATCATCGAAATCCGACTACTGGTTCAAAAGATAAATTATTTTGAAATTTTTAGTCGTCTTCCAAAAATGAGATGAAAAGTCAGTCTGTTTGTTTGTTTGTTTGTTTGTTTGTATGAAATCGTTGATTTAGCTTAAAAGTTTGAATGAGGACTTGTTCCCGCTCAAAAATCTAGAAACGTTTGTTCTACGACTTTTTCGAAAAATCGCTAGTTTAGCGGGAAATCGCTAAAAACCGCTAAAATTGAAACCCCCATAGCATCCAAACGATAGAAGCTACAGATGCGATCTATATATCGTTGAAAAGGTATTTCGAAGGGCTCTTATGAATACCTTCAAAATTTTTTCTTTAAGTGAAAAGGTAAACAGCTACAGGTGAAATAAGGTATTTTTTTCCACATTTTGGCGATTTAAGAAAAATCTACACATGAAATCACTTTAAAATATGTTATATGTTATAGGCAATTTGATTCCGCGTTTTTTGACATATAACACATATCTGTCAAAATTCGTTTGGACAAGATATTACCTCTTAACTGAATATACCTTTTACCTTTACACTACTGCATGTACATATGCAGTATGTACACTGCTTGCAGCGTAATGCGGAAATAAACTGCTTGCAAGTGGTGAATTCTTTTTGCGGCAGATAAATCATTTTATAATCAAAAATATAGAATCGTTTGTCCTACGACTTTTTCGAAAAATCGCTAGTTTAGCGGGAAATCGCTAAAAACCGCTAAAATTTAAATCCTCATAGCATCCAAACGATAGAAGCTACAGATATGATCTATATATCGTTGAAAAGGTATTTCGAAGGGCTCTTAGGAATACCTTCAACGTTTATTTTTTATTTAAAAAGGTAGAATGGGAATAGGACAGCAGGTGCAAAGTGTCATAGCAGCCAGAGTTGAAAAGTGCTGATAGCTTTTGCGCTGGGCATGTGTGTTTTTGTACAAACAATAAACAAAATTGACAAAGCTATACTGTCAAAAAATATTGCAATTTCAAAATTTCTGATGTCTTATTCAAAAATTTCTGATATCCCATAAAAAAACCTCTTTACGAGGTAAAAGTCTAGTGACGAAAACATTTTCATGCCCCAAAATTTCTGATATCCAATTTTGTGACGAATAATATTAAGTTTTACACATAAATTATTTTAAACAAAATTTTTGCATTCGGCACTGCGCAAAACAGTGAGTTTTATTTGGTATTAGAATTGAGGCATTTTAGTGCAATGTGCCGAGTGCCAAAATTTTGTTTAAAATAATTTATGTGTAAAACTTAATATTATTCGTCACAAAATTGGATATCAGAAATTTTGGGGCATGAAAATGTTTTCGTCACTAGACTTTTACCTCGTAAAGAGGTTTTTTTATAATTATTAAGTCCAAATTTGGTTTATACGTTCCTGTAATCAAAAATAATAAAAAATAAGCGGGAAAGGCTACCCGTTACTTTTTTAAATAAATTGAAAATATTTTGTATTGCATGCTTTTAAGCCCTTACATTGCTTGAAACTTAAATCAGCCATTACCACCACATTTGGTCCCCATTTGAAAGCTACGGCTGGACGATGTGACCAAAGGATGCAGCAATAGCAGTGGCTCATCAATAGACGAAGCACCATGACCCTAAGAGCCAAAGGAGCAGTCTACGTACACTGTGTCACCCCGATCTGGCTCTATGGCGTGCAGATTTGGGAAATAGCTGCCAAATCAATTTACAGGCGCATTAAGGTCTTGCAGAACCGTGCAGTGCGACAAATTACAAACTGCCTCTGGGATGTACGTGACTCCACCCTTCATCGTGACTCCACCCTTCATCGTGACCCCAAACTTCACACAGTGGAGGAGCAAATCGGAAGGCACACCAGCAGATACAGTGATCATCTGATAAGACAACACACAGTGTACTCGCTAGACGACTTCTCCTCGCCAGGTCTTTGAGGCGGTTGAAAAAATTGGGTTTCGCAAAACAATTGGCCAACTCCCTTAGAGGGGTCCTGAATACTAGAGTTTTAATTTTTGTTTAAGTTCTTTGCGTTAAGCAGGAGGTTTTGTCTTAGCACTAAGCAAACAATGCATAGAGGCGTCAAACAGGCATTTAGTGGTTTGACTCGCTTTGTATGCCGAGGGACCCCAGAGCGTTCTCTATCTTTAGTTAAAGCCACTTATTAAAACTTAAATAAAATAGGTTCATAGTGCGAAAGAGGAAGTATAATCCTTTTAAGTCAGCAAGTCGAATTCTGGAGTTTATTACTTAAAGTGCTAAGACGCGGTCGGTTTTTCATATTCTGTTATAAAGCCGTCGGTGGCGTGTGAAAACTCAGAACTAAGTACTTAATAAAAGTCAGTTCTTCACCGGTGCACCCCGCTGGAAAGAGGAAATGTTCTTTGGGTGCCTGCTTAATTAAAGAATTTATTTTGTAGCATTTGTAAAGAAAACAAGCGGAACAGTCGAGTGAACTCGAACCCTGGGCCTAGGCCACGGCACGCCGAAGATTTGAAGATTAAGTAATTAAAAATCATTTGCAGAGACAGGACCGAGATTCGAACCTCGATCTCCTGTTTCGCTTGCCGAGCACTTATCACTTCCACCACTCCGCCACTTGGATTCGATATACATTCTGGCGGAGTCAATGTAAAATGAATTAATTGACCATTAATTCGCCAATAAAATATCTTTGACAAAATTGATAATATCTTCACTACTTATGGCCCTATCATGATGAAAGTTGGTGATTAGTTTCTGAGCATGTTCTTCCC
>JBAMBJ010000048.1:0-24559 GCA_037043495.1 Drosophila recens
TTTTTTATTATTTATCAAAATTTAAAAAATATTGACTTAATTAAAAAAAAAAGATGGTAAGCTATGAGAAATTAAATACATTTAACTAATTTAAAAAGTTTTTGTCCCATTATGGTATCTATAATATGATTAGTCGATCTTTAAGGTGCAGGTCATCTAGGTCATCTGCACGGCTATTTTTGTGAACACAGCTGTATGTATGTATGTATATGAATACAATTAGTTTTTTGCTTTTGATACATTGACAGTGCACAGCAACAACATCTCAGTTCGTTAAAAAATCATATCAATGGCGCGCCCGCGTTTGTGGAATCTTGGAAGGTTAAGCACTGACGCACTTTGCTAATCGTCAAATTTATATACATATGTATGTACATTTAGTATGTACAAAGTACATTTATGTATATGTCTGCGTCAGCTCAGGTTCCGACAATCTGAATTCCTATCTGCTGAGAGGGGTCAGGGTCAGTCTAGATTAGCTCACATCATAAATAGGCTCACCGTCTACATATTTACTCTACTTTAAGGGGGTCTTCTCATTCAAAACCCGTTTTTTGGACCCTTTTTAAAAAAAATTCTTATTTGAAAACGCAAAGAATAATTGAAAACTTTTTTTATTTATTGTATTACAAAAGGTTCAAAGTAAATAAAAAAATTTTTTTTTGCCTCGATACAAGGGCTGTTCAAAAAGTAATGAGACTTCAAAGTTGGTGGTGAAAAAAAAGGTGTCGTCACGGCGGCCACGATTCTGGGTCTCCGAAGCGTCGGAAATGAAAAAAAAAACGGTGTTATAATCATATAATATAGATGTAATTCTCGGGTGAACCTCAAGCTTAATTTTGTGATTTTTTTTGACAAAATGGTGGCCATTAAAAAAAAAAATATAAATTTCGGGCTTTTTTTTGTAGTTTAGTGTAAAAAAAAAATAGTAAAACATTTTTTAAAATTATGGTCGAGGTTCACCCGAGAATGGTGACAATTCTGCTTCGATTCCACTTTGTTTCATGAAAATCGGTTCAGTTGAGCTGGAGATATCATGGCCGCCAGTTCGAAAAACGTGGTTTCGAGATAAACGCGTTTAAAGTTTTGACTTCACTTGCATTAACATTAACATTGCTGGCCATATCTCCTTAAGTATTTCGAATTTCTAAAAATCCTTTTAGGGGCATATTCACAACTACCCAAGCTATAAATAAATGCAAAAAAAAAGTCGAAAAAAAGTTGCTCAATGAGAAGACCCCCTTAAAGTGAAATGAACCAATAACAGTCTGTGATACACTACGTATTGGGATTACGTTGCGTGAGCTGGTTTCCAAATTTGAAACGGCCAAGCGTAAGACAATTTACAGCTGATTGTTTTTATGGAGCTTTTTGTTTGGCGCCAAGTTTTTTTTGCAAAATAGTCCCAGGGTCTCGGCCATGTTTGCTCGATTATAACGTTTCCTGTTAGAGTCTTTATTAATATTCTTCCGGTAGCACAAATATACGTAAACATAATTTCAAAATTTAAATAATTTAATTTTAACAACATAATTCATCCAAAATGCTAACGAATAAAAGTAATTTATATATGTTCAAGACTGGGATCTTTGTAGATGTTAGGTCAATTATGGACTTAACCAGCTGCAAAACGAATTAAAAAGCATTTTTGGGATTAGTCGGAGCAGGATTCTTATATGTAAGTGTGCTCACCAATTGGTTGAGGGTTTGTAATTTCAGCGGGCAAAGCGGGGGCAATTGGTGCCAAGGGCACACGTTCAGTGGGCGCATCGTATGGAACTGCTGCACTGGATGCACTCGGTGCAGGGCCATCACTGCTGAGGCGATGCTTAAACGCATCGTATTTCTGCGCCACAGTACTGCCAATGTCCTTGGCGCCTTCACCAATCTTTTCGGCGTAGGGCTTGGCTACCTCAACCACTTGCTCGGCGCCATTGGAAACTTTGCATCCCAGATTCTTAAAGAAACTTTTGAAGTCACTGTCATCCGGATTCTTGGCCGCGTCGCAGTCTGCGGCGTGCGTTCCGCAGCTGAACAGCGCCAGACCAAGCAGCGAACACAGTATTACAATGCACTTCATATTGAAAGCTTTTTGCTTCGACTGTTCACTACGAGTTTTCAAATGCAACTGAACGAAGACACTTCACGCACAGTTGTTTAACGCGAGATCACCCGAAACAAAAACTTTGCTTGCAAATTAAACTGGTTCCAAAAAGCTGATTGTACTAGTGATGTAAAAAAACATCGATCCATCGAGCATCGATGTTTTTATAGCGATGTTTCTCGATTTTTTCCGATGTTTTTGTAGATGTCGATTTATCGATGTTACATTGCGATGCATCGATGTTTTGCAAAACATCGGTTGCCGCACTTTCAATACGTGCTTTTCGCCGCTCTAGCAGTGAGTTTATAGCAATTTGAAAGTGTTTAAAATGCCTTAGTGAATAAATTTATTAAAATTGGCTATAGTACAAGAAGGCTTACATATGTCTTTTCAAAGTTCCCATAAAAAAGTCTTCTTGTAGTTTGTGTTTATACATTCAAGATAAAAACTGTTTGAAACTTTAAAACACAATTGAAAGCATACGTTTAAAAGAGAAAATGAGCTTTATTAAACTAAGAAATTATATTTTTCTTCTACAAAAAAAGGATGGTTTTTAAACATTAGACATACATCGATGCATCGATGTTTCGACCCGATGTATCAACCAAAATCGATGTTTCATTTTGAAGACATCGATGAGCATCGACATCGGTGTTTCCACTCAAATTTACATCACTAAATTGTACATCACTGCGGACGGCAGTCTGCGCTAGTGACGAAAGCAGCACGAAGAGTGCGAAAGGCGACTAGTAATATATACAGGAATGCTATGACTGTCCGATCAGGTCGAGTTATAGACCGATCAAAAGGTGTCAGCTTAACCATCAAATTTGCATACTAAGACTTTTGAAAACTCGCCTGGTTCGTGAGATAACAGGTGTAAATGGGAGGGGAAAAATTTAAACGATTGGAGCAAATGGAGCCGTTGGAGCCTTTTTTTTTTTTTTTTTACTATTCTAATAAAACGAACGACATCTCGATCATCAATATCAATTTATAAAGTTTAGACAGTCAAGAATATGCCAAAGTTTTTCAAAATTCCTATTATTTCATGAGTTATAGCCGTTTTAGTGACGTGGCATCGGTTCCGGTCTTCCTTGTCTCTAAACTTTGAACTCGTTTTTCTCCAACGACTTTTTTCGAGCTGGCGGGCAGAATATCTCGAATTTTACTGAATCGATTAACTTCAAATTTGGAGATGATGTTCGTTATACATCTCTTTATCGCATGAACCTTGAGCAAAACTATAACTTCTCATTTAGTATTTTCAAATATTTCGAAATTGTTTAAAGAATACCAAAAAAAAATAATTTTTTTTCAAAGTGCCGCCATTAAAAAAAAAAAAAACATGTAGCTTGTCTAAGGCTCACACGATAGCGGCATCTATACGTATAATAATTCAGAATCCGTCTGTTTTTTATGTTCCAGATCACAAGGAGGGTTGGAATCATGAACGTCAGGACAACATCTTTTTTTTTGACTCCCCACTTTGACTGCTCATAACTTTGTCAATATTTATCTTTTTTTTTTTTGAATAGATTATTTATTTAATAATAAAATATCAATAAACAAATGATAAAAAAATGTTTTGTTTCCTTTGAACAGCGCGAAAATTAGATGCAAATTCAGTCCACTTGTTTGTTTGTCGTTTGTTTGTATCAAAGCGTTGATATGGCTTAAAAGGGTAAATGAGGACTTGTTCCTGATCTAAAATCTAGAAACTTTTGTTTTTTTCTTCGAAAAGTCGCTAGCTTAGCGGGAAATTGCTAATACCCGCCAAAATTATTTAAAAAAAATTTTTGTCACTCAGCACTGTGAAAAAGTAATATTAATTAGGTATACAAAATTTAGCGCAATGTGCCGAGGGTCAACAATTTTTTTTAAAATAATTTAAATTTAAAACTTAATATAATTCGTCGCAAAATTGGATATCATAAATTTTGTGGCATGAAAATGTTTTTGTCACTAGACTTTTACCTCGTAAAGAGGTTTTTTTTATACTGTAATCACGGCTGCCCCAATTGACGTTTTTGTAGATGCTAGGTCAATTTTCTTTTTTTCACCTGTTGACGCAATGACACTATTTTTTCGAATTGCCTTTCTATTTCATCAGTTCAAAATCAGTTAATTTGTAGTTTTAGGTTGAAGTACATGTTTATTTTTATTTAATTACACAATCACTGTGTTTGGTCATATTGCATATGCGTATATATTTTGTATTGCTGTCCCACTATGCTTAACATAGTTGGGTATGTTAAGCGCTCAATCTATGTTATGTTGCGCTCAATTTATGTTAAAGCTCTCTCACTCTCTGCGCTCTAAGCGAACGAGAGCCCAAATGAAGCTGCGTGGGCAGCAATAAAGTACTTGAAATTAGATATCGAAATCGATCGCACGCGAGTTTTACTTTCCACCAGAATTGTTGTTGTGTTGCCAAGCGGCAACTTTTATTTCTTTTAATATTTAGCATCGACTAAACATTGTGGCGCCCCCGGGTGGACTTGGATTTGGACTTTGGCGTGGATTTGGATTTTTGGATTTGACTTCGTTTTGGATTTGACGCATTGGTTGCTGATTAACTGGACTGGATTAGGATTTGGCTTGGATTTCGATTTTGGATTTTGTTTCGATTTGGATACGATGAACGGCTGCTGTTGCACTCGGCACACAGTTTGTGGTCAGGTATCAAATTAAATATTAAATCAAAATATCCAAGTGACCCGTATCTGGTGATGTATGTACATATGTAAATTGTACATACATATCAGAAAACCATAGTCAAACAATAGTAATAAATTTAAAGTGATTTCAATTTAATCAAACAGAAAATTTATTAAATTTTATATATACATACATATATATTCGTAACATATAAAAGTGCAAAAACATACATATTCGCATATACATACATATAGACCCGAAATACATAGTGCATAATAACGGCGTCACCGTTGCTCATCGTTGGCGTTATTTGCGTTTGGCTTCTCTTTGTGCGTGCATTCGTCGGGTTAGAAGCGCGAAAGACATACATACATACACATATACGGCGAGAGTATGAGCAGCGTCGCTTGCTGCTGAGTGTTGTTATTGTTGCAATTTCGGCTTCTCTTTGTGCTTGTGTTTGGCGCGTGAGCTGAAACGCTTGCAGTGACATACATACAAACATACACAGCAAGCAGCTGAGCAGTGTCGACTGCTGCTGATTGTTGTTGTTGTCAATTTTGGTCATTGGTCTTGTGCATGCATTCGGCGTTTGAAGTGAAGCATACAGACGCACAGCGCACACACATACACGGCAAACGTTTTAAGCTGCGTCGACTGCAGCTGATTTGTTGTTGCTCTCAGTTTCTCTTGTCTTTTGTGCGTGAGTTCTTTGGTTTGATATAAGCGTTGCATTGGCACAGTGGTAACTGAGTGTCATAATTCGAGTAAAAACACTTGTAATATTTTAAATGTTGTGAAGCGCTACATGAACACACCCACAGAGAGATACATATATATGTATATATATACAACGGAAAGCATCATTGGCAGTGTCGACTGCTGTTCATTTGTTTGTGTTTGCATTTCGGTCATTTCTTTTGCGAGTGCATTTGTTGCTCAAGTATAGACTTCGCACAGGCACAGTGGTTGCAGGTTGTTGAAATTCGAATAAAAATACTTGCAATATTTCGAATTAGTTTCTTTGGAAATATAATATCGTAATTAGATTGTTGTAATTTCTCTGGGTTATAACTTATAATAAAACATATTTGTGATAATGCCTCCTAAAAGACGCGGTGGTCATAACGTTTCACAAGCTGGTGAGGAGGATCAAATTGATCTTGTGTATCAGCTTGAGGTGCTCGTATTAAACATTACTCGTCTTAAAGAATCGCTTCAGGAGCGTACTGCGCCTTTCGACCCGTATGAACTAGAATGTCGTACGGAGATTTTAAATCGTTATGTTGATGAGGCATTTAAAATACAGTGGGAAGTCGACAAAATAAATCCTGCTTTAGCGTCTCGTTCGGATTTAGAGGAGCTTTGTGTGTCTACCAAGGTTCTGTTGCGGTCTTTAGGAGTGGTACCGAAGTCGCAGCCTTGTGCTAATTCCACAATTGTAGGATCGGTAGGACATCATCGAAAGCTGCCTTATATGAAACTGCCTAAATTCAGTGGAGAGTATTCAGAATATAAAAACTTTATTGGACTGTTTACTAGTTTGGTTGACAACGAGGATTCATTGTCAAATGTGGAAAAGTTCAACCACTTGTTGTCATGCCTGGAGAAGGACGCTCTGGGAACAGTAAAGGCATTCCAAGTGAACGACAGAAATTACCCGAAGGCATTAGACGCATTAAATAGAGTGTACGACAATGAATGTTTAATTTTCTTTGAAAGCATTTCCAAATTGTTCGATTTGCCGAAGGTGAAAGGGCCTTCAGCATCGTCACTGAGGTCACTGGTTGACACAGTGTCAGCAATTTATGATTCACTGCTGTCATTAGGAGACGATAAAAAGATCGCGAATGCAATGCTTATTCACATCGTGATGAATAAGGTTGATTCGGACACGCGCTTGAAATGGGAAGAAACGCTGGATTATACAAGAATCCCGCTCTGGAAAAATTGTGAAGAAAGTTTAAATAGGCGCTTTCAGCATCTGTGTGCACAGGAAGCAAATTCCAGTCGCATTAAACCTAGTGGGCCTGGTCGCGAAGGCACAGTTCGACAAGTGTCCCGGACTGCGTTGTCTGTGACTCAAACTGAGCAAGCATCCAATCCGAAGTGCTCGTTTTGTAAAGCGAGCAACCATTCTGTGCATTCTTGTCCGTCCTTCGAGGCTCTGCCATTTATTAACCGCTTTAAATTCGTCAAAAGTTACCCGCTGTGTCTTAATTGTCTGAAAAAAGGCCACAATGTAGCTGTTTGCAAGTCAGCACATTGCAGAGTATGCTCAAAACCACATCATACGTTGTTGCATAAATTTGTTCCAGAATCGTCAGTATTGGTAGGGCCGCTTCAGCACGAGCGAGTTCCAGATATAGAGTCTGGGTCTCAGATCGCTTCAGCGTCTTGTAATCATATGTTCGGCAAGAAGGCTGAGCAGGTGATATTGGCAACGGCTCTTGTGAAAGTTAGGGGACGAGATGGTTGTTATCAGCCAGCACGAGTTTTATTAGACTCTGGAGCACAGGTCAATTTTGTGACAGAGGATTTAGCCAATTCATTAAAACTACCAATGTTGAGGAAAGATACTCGAGTGCTGGGTATAGGAAATCTGAGTTCGTCTAGTCAACACAAGATTGAAACGTCAGTTGCATCCCGAGTAGGCACTTTTGAAATGAGTGCGGAATTTAGTGTTCTCAAAACGATCTCATCTTATCAGCCAGAAAGAGCCATCACTGCAAATGAGATGGAAGTTCCGGACAACATACAGATGGCAGATCCACTGTATTATAAACCCCAGCGTGTTGATATGCTACTGGGAGCAGAAGCATTTTATGACTTCTTGATAGACGGATGTATTAAGCCCAAAGGTGGTGGGCCCACTTTGAAGAACACTGTGTTTGGCTGGATAGTGTCAGGTCGTTACAAGTCATTGGAAAATTCTAATGCTACTGCTACTGCTCTTGTTAGCTTGAATCAAGAGCCATGCCAAATTGACAATATATTTCGAAAACTCTGGGAGTTGGAAATTATTCCAAATGCATCTGATTCCACAATTGTTACCCCAGAAGAGTTGCTTTGCGAGAAGTCTTTTGTACAGACTATTGCTCAATTGCCCTCGGGTCGGTTTAGTGTTTCTTCGCCATTCAAATCGAGCCCTAACGAATTGGGATCGTCAGTCAAAACGGCAAGCAGAAGCTTTTTAAGTCTGGAATGTAGACTGTTGCGACAGCCAGAAGTTCGGTCAACGTACAGGTCCGTTATGCAGGAATACATTACGTTGATCCATATGACACTAACCGACAGGAATAGTCCGAGAGAGCCGCATTACATTATCCCTAATCAATGCGTGCTAAGACCGCAAAGCACTATTACTAAACTCCGCGTAGTTTTTGACGCGTCGAGTAAGTCATCGTATCAGATATCGTTAAAAGATTTGCTAAAGATTGGGCCAACGACACAGCCATATTCATGTTTCCCATTGTTGACTCTTAGGTTGCGCACATACGCGCTTACGGATTATACAACCAAGATGTACCGTCAAATTGAGATTGACGAGAAGCGGAAAGTTGCCACTGTCTTCACCGCGGCCGATGTGTCACCCAATCCAATTAAAGAATTAATCGAAAGCTGTTCCTCATATTTCAGAAATTTGCGTATTGTCGCTTATATTCTTCGATTTATCTGGTGTATTTCTAATCGCAATAAAAATATTAAGTTCTCGTCTTTAGTTATCAGCGTCCAGGAATTGGAAAGTGCGTTGTTGGCTGTCGTGAGCATTGTGCAGCAGGACAAGTACTGGGACGAAATAACGAAGATAGAAAAATCTACGGCACTTCAGCCATCATTACAGAAGCTGACGCCCTTCGCGGATACGTATTTGAACAAAAATCTGAATGCTCCGTTGTCGCATCAGGCCAAATTCCCTTTGATAATGCCCAATGGATGTTGGTTTGTCACCTTAAATCTGGAGCACTTGCACAGGAGCAATTGTCATGCAGGCCCATTTGTTCTGGTTGGACTGCTTCGACAAAGAATTTGGCTGGTCAACGCACGCGATGCTTGTGGATCGGTTGTCCGGAAATATGTTCGATGTGTTCGGTACAAACCGCGATTGGCAGCCCAAATCATGGGAAACTTGCCCACGGATCGAGTAAATGGGAAACACCCACTCGAAGTCAGTGGAGTCGAGTTTCGTGGACCGATTAAAGTGTCTTTAAAAATACGCGGCAAGCCGCCTGTCAAAGTACACCTTGCTGTGTTTGTCTACGTTGTGTCTATGGCTGTTCATTTGGAAATCGTGAATGATCTAACCTCAAATTCTCTTATTATGTATCTGTCTAGGTCTCTTGGTCGTCGAGGACCAGCGCATCCGGCTGCATTTCGACAATGTCACGAATTGTGTGGGTGCTGCGCGAGAGCGGAAGGAGTTTGCGAGCCACTTCATCAAACACGGCAATGCCATGGTGGAGTTTGCCGCACAGCGTGGGACGGAGTTTGCATTCATCCCTCCTCGAGCGCCGCGTGTTGGAAGCCTATGGGAGGCCGCGATGAAGGCAGCGAAGTACCATCTACTGCGGGCCATAGACGGCATGATTCTCGCAACGGACGAGTCGACCGTTCTCAATTCTCGGTCAATCGTGGCCGACAGCACCAACCACAACGACGTGAAGGCCATCCAAGGAGCAGAAGGCAAAGCTCGACTAGCCGTATCTAAGACGAAGACGGGAACCTACAAGCGGGCCATTCACCAGTTGGCGCAATACCAAAGGATTGAAGCCTGCGGCATTCAACGCGGCCGATGTTTGGTCATATTGCATATGCGTATATATTTTGTATTGCTGTCCCACTATGCTTAACATAGTTGGGTATGTTAAGCGCTCAATCTATGTTATGTTGCGCTCAATTTATGTTAAAGCTCTCTCACTCTCTGCGCTCTAAGCGAACGAGAGCCCAAATGAAGCTGCGTGGGCAGCAATAAAGTACTTGAAATTAGATATCGAAATCGATCGCACGCGAGTTTTACTTTCCACCAGAATTGTTGTTGTGTTGCCAAGCGGCAACTTTTATTTCTTTTAATATTTAGCATCGACTAAACACACTGGATTAATATGATAATGAGAAATACTTTGGGTGTGTTATAGCAATAAGTGTTTGTGAGAAAAATATTTTTAATTTATTTTAAGCTTTTTATTTAAGCTTCCAAATATTCATTAATGTTTGAGATACGCTTCGTTTTGTGAGGTGCCATAGGTTAATTCTGTGATTCTTACTATGTCTAAATTTATTGATATTAATTTTGGTTCTTCGTGAGCATTTCGCCAAAAACTCAACAAATATCAACCGCAACATGCTTATTTACCTAATTTGGCTCCGAGTGACTTCTGACTATTTAGCAGAACTCAAGACACCGCTCCGAGGATACAGTTTTGACTCGATTGAGATGATAAAAGCTTAATTGCAAAAGGCTCTGAAGGCAATTGTGAACGAGGACTTTTCCAAGTGCTATAATAAGTGAAAAATTCGTTGGTATGCATGTGTGAAGGAGGTTACTCTGAAGGGGATTTAAAAAAATAAATAGTGATTTTGGAAATAAAAGAAAATTCACCTTTCAATTTGATTACAGCCAAACTTAGATTGAGCTTAATTTGTATATGTATGTCGATTAAATTGTATTTTTTCAAAGCAGGGTATTAAACCAAATGTAATATCAGTTTCATTTGCGGTTGAGATCACGTTCGCATTCTGATTTGCGGTTATGAAAAATTTTTGTAAATCGGCATTGTAACTATAACTGGGAATTTAAGTTCACAATATGAAAAACAATTGGGAAAACAAAAATTCTTTGATATCCAAAAAAAGATGATCAAATAGAGGCACTACCGATTCTTCAATAACACATTTATATGATGTGATATATAAAGAGCTTATCTGGAAACGTTTGTTCTACGACTTTTTCGAAAAATCGCCCAAACGATAGAAGTTACAGATGTGATCTATATATCGAGGAAAAGGTATTTCGAAGGGCGTACCTTTATTTTTAAAATAATTAATATGTAAAACTTAATATTATTCGTCACAAAATTGGGGTAGACATTTAGCTTAGGCATTAGGGTCTCAAAAGTCAAAAAATCAGCAGGAGCTCTGGGAACAGGTGCAATTGGCTCAGGAAATCTGTGCCAAACTTGTGGACTCCATGCACCCAAGATGCTCTGAAATATTAAAAATGATAGGTGCTACCATAAAAAATTTTATACCTAATGTTTCTTGTCCCTATTTTTTCTGCCAGTATGAAATTTATGTTTATTCGGAATTGGAAAACATGGACCACATTTTTGTTAAATTTAAATAGAAATAGCGATTATGTATTAAGTCTTAGCGTTTAAATGCATCGGATCTGGCAGGAATAAAAATAATAGCAAAAAGAAGATACAAAATTGTATGTCCTTTTTCTCTTTTTATGCAACAAGCACAGGGTCTCCTATAAGTTTGGTTTGTACACCATACGCCACTTGTTTTTTTTTTGGAGTTTTTAATTCCGTGATAGTAGTAACGAATATTACGAGTATGCGATGACAATTCAAATAAGAAAATAAATTGATAAAATTTAACAACAGTCGCTCGAAAATAAACAAATCTATCAATTAGGAAAAAAGCTTTAAGCTGTCAGGACGCCCACACATTTTGCAAGTAATCTGTGGTGTCCCCCTCTGGGAGAATGAATTTAGAATTGAGAAATGCTGTCGAGAGTTGCAGCATTGTTTGTTCAACCCCACGAAGCTAGTACCCCCAACCCACACAGTTGACATCGTTCCACTGTGCAAAAGCCAAGGGGTTTTCCTTTTTCACATTTCTTGGCGCGTCTTGTCATTGGTAAAACTTTTTTGGCGCAAGTTGAGCTTGAGCTTATTGTCCCGGCCCAGGATATCATCCCCCACCCACCGAAAGACGCCTCAAGTAGCGGACTGCCCACCCCTAGCCCGAGACCGAGCCTGCCAATCGTCGAGTGCTGCATGAATTATGAGCTACAGCTAAGATTTATGAATCCAAGCAAGCTGTCGGAAGGCAAAGGAGTCGAAAGAAAACCCAAACAAAATATAAAATCTGTCAGCTGTTAAGTTGCGTTGTAAATATCCCGCAATTAGGTTGAATTTCAATTTCCTTCGATGCTCTGGGGCCTCTCCCCTGCCAGCTAACAGCCAAGTACTTACTTTGATTACGATTATACTCGCACACAATGATTTGATGATGCCCACAGTCTCGAGTTCCCACAGTCCCCAGTCCCCCGTCCTCAGTCCCCAAGCCATAGACGTTCCTCCGCGTCAGCTTCAGCATTCGCTCATAAATCAAACAAGTCGATTTTTAGCGTTTTTTATCGATGCCTTTTGTTCGGTATGTGACTGTACATTCCTTCACATTCATTGTTTGGCATTTTTTTCTCTTCCTGATTGGCTGCCACTGCAGTTTTTCTGCCTCAATGCTTTGGGTGCGGGTGCGCAGTAGATACAACTAGAGGTTCAACCAGAGGAGGGGGTTAAAGCTAAAGGTAAAAGTCGAAGGTAGAGCAGGGAGCACGTTATCCGGTTGCAAAAATGCAAACTCGTCCAATTCCATTCGTTTCACATTGTGTATAAATACAAAATAGCAAATAAGAACGACCATGTGCCATGTCAACAAATTGACAACTTCTTTAGATTTATAGAAACATGCTACGTTCCAATTTGGTAGCTATGAAATGTCAAATCTTAAATAATCTTCTGATTATGATTATGATGTGATATAATATCTTAAAATGTCTTCTTTTTTTGTCAATTACAGCAAAATATTGGAAATACTCGTATATGCAAATGGAATTAATGGAGGTTTGCAATTTCCAAAACGCAGACGGAAAGCGACGAGTAAATAAGGTTCCATGAATTTATTATTAGGAAGGTTTCAAGGAATATTGAGATCACAAAAAGCATATGAATAAGCTAAAGTTATATGAAGAAATAGTCGGAACTGTCTTGCTAATAATGAATGGTATAAATCTTCCAATATCGCTCTGATCAATGCTTTAAAAATTTGAAATTATAAGAGGCAGAGTAAAAGCAAGGAAGTCTACATTATTAAAATGAATGAATGAATAAATACACCAAAGAAGAATTTACAAAGTTGCATCAACATGATGCAAATACGATTATAGGAATATGTCTTCGTTATTATGTTATTTAAGGGATCTGAATATTTAGATTAACCTTTTTCTTAAATCAGTTATAACCAGAGTATCAAACCGAAACAGATATCGGTCTTATGTTTTGAAATTCCGGTATGGTTTGGGTTTACAACAAAAAATTAGTTGTTAAAACGCAAAAAGAAATATGTTAATATCTTATACAAAATTTGTAATTGAAAAAAAAACATTTAATGAGATCATTTTCCAAATAATAAAAATGATTAATTAGAAAAACGTTGTTACACCTTAACCATTTATTTTAAATTAATACTAACACATTTAACGGTTACTAAACGATTTAATAATTTCGAATTTTCAGTTTCGGTACAGTAAGAAAATGTGGATTCGGTTGCGGTTTCAGTAACTGTTACCGGATAACGGTTACGGATTTGGTTACGGTTATAACTATCAAACTAGTCTAAAATTTGATGAGTAAGAGAAAAAACAAGTGGGAAAGGCTGTAGTAGAGCTCCCGACTATAGGATACCCATTACTTATTAAAATAAATTTAATATATTTGGCTTGGCAAAAATTTAAAACAAACTTGATCTGTGTGGGGCTAATAGAAGTCTATGTGCCAAATTTAGTTGCTCTAGCTCTTATAGTCTCTGAGATCTAGGCCCTCACAAAGACGGACGAACCGACGGAAAGACGGACATGGCTATATCGACTCGGCTGTTGATGCTGACCAAGAATTTATACACTTTATAGGGTCGGAGATGCTTCCTTGTCCCTTTTACATGCATTGCCACGAATACAACATACCCTTTTATTTATTTTTTAATTAACGGGTATAATAAATACTAGCTGCACAATATGATTTCTAAAGCTCTTAACCAAAACAAAGACTAAAAAAGACACAATATAAACACAATAATTTGTTTTGCTGTCTTTTCAAAACTTCCAGCCTGTTAAGATCAAAGGTCAGAGAAATGCAGATATCCGTGGTTAAGTCCAAGGCAATCGTTCTCTTTCTGGGGTTTTCAGCATGTCAGCCGCGAGTATCTCTGCCATCAGTATACCCCACATGACTTGATTCCTTTTGCCTTACAGGGTATGAGTATAACGCGCACAGCAGCAGCAGAAGCAACAACAACAAGTGCAACGGAAACGGAAACGAGCCGGCGAGCGCGTAAGGCGGCCAATTGCCACGCCCAGTGGCCAAATGCGGGAATGTCAGTACTCATATCGTATGCATGTTCATTACGCGCCCGCGCGCAAACAAAATCAATGAATGGTGTAAAAATTAATATCCTGTGCACAAATAAAAATTTCAAATAAAAAAAAAGAAAAAAAAACGAAAATTAAAAAAAAAATAAAGGACGTGAAAAACAAGAGGAAAAACTCGCACTGGCAATTCTTATGATAAAGAGTAGACTGGCGGGGATGGCGGGAGATGGGGGGGCGTGGCAGAGTGTTGGCAGCCGGCAGCAGTTTTAATTTACACAAAGCGTAGTCAGGCGTGTAATGCGACAACAGCGGAGGGAAATGAATGTAAGTCGAAAAGGGGGCAGCAGGGGGATAGCCGAAAGAGAAAGAGAGAGCGGTAGAGAGAGAGAGATACAGAGCGAGACGGGGCGGAGTAGAAGGGGATCAGCAGGGGAAGCAGCTCGACAATTCCGCGACGAAGACGACGATTTAAAAAATGCCTTGAGGCAGGCAGCGCGGATGACGACGGCGTCAAATGATTTATGAAATTGCTTTTGCCGTTGCATACTTTGAGGCGGCGTAGTTGGGTGGCAGTTGGAGCTGGAGTGGACGGGAGTGGGCGTGGGCGTGGAGGATGATGCTCTGCAGTTGATGAGACATCAATTAACGAGTACAATAACATGGACGACTGCGCGTCTTAATTCAGCTGATTTAAAGGATCTGCTCCAATTTTTAGTTGAAGTTACACAGACAAAATGAAATCATTCTAAAGTTTTAGCAGATAAAATTGAGCTTATATTAAAGTATTTCATTTTAGCAGGTATTTATTTATATATGCGGATAAATAATGCCTAATGTAACAGATTTAAGTGAAACAAGCGGATCAGTCGAGTGCACTCGACAGTAATATACCCTGGGCCTATTCCCCGGCACGCCGAATATGTTATGCCTAGTTATGCAATTCTCATACTTATCCTTAAATATTGACTAATCGTTTTTGTGGCAGCTACATACATATGTTACATATATAATTAGATAAGTGCTTAAACCAATTTTAAAAATCTAAAAATAAAATTAATTAAAAATCATTTGCATCGACAGAACCGAGATTCGAACCTCGATCTCCCGTTTCGCTTGCCGAGCACTTATCACTTCCGCCACTCCGCCACTTGGGCTGATGATGGCAAATTCGATATACCTACATTCTGGCAGAGTAAATGTGAAATGACCATGAATTCTATTCCATTAATAGAATTGCCATTAAAATACTTTGGACAAAATTGTTAATATCTTCAGTATTTATGGCCCAATCGTAATGGAAGTTGGTTATGAAATTTTTAATTTTAACTTAAGACCCAGAATTAAAGGTAATTTCAGCTTTTTATGAATTACGCCCCTCACAGTAGGCGTGTCAAAATTTTAACATAAACTCGTTTTGCATGACATAATTGGGAGTCTTCATTCCAAATTTGGTGGTCTTATATGGACCGACGGACAGACATACACTGCGTTTCACTTGAATAGCACACTAAATTTTTTCATTATTATTTGCTCATCTTTAAGTATTCGCTTACTTTTATTTATTGATTGTTGTTGTATTTTGTTTGTCACTTTATTTATCCTCTTTCAACAAAAATTAGACACCTGGAAATGTACCGTTAAATTTTTGCGATAATTTCTTCTGAATTTGCTTTAATAAATAGCGCATTTTTGTTTCACTTGAATAGCACACTAAATTTTTTCATTATTATTTGCTCATCTTTAAGTATTCGCTTACTTTTATTTATTGATTGTTGTTGTATTTTGTTTGTCACTTTATTTATCCTCTTTCAACAAAAATTAGACACCTGGAAATGTACCGTTAAATTTTTGCGATAATTTCTTCTGAATTTGCTTTAATAAATAGCGCATTTTTTGTTTCACTTGAATAGCACATTTTAGACTTAATTTCATTTTATCTGCCAAGATCATTGAAATATAAATTTTTTTAAATTGATTTGTGCATCTTATATATAATTTGAAAATTTTATGTTATTATGGACCATGGATCAGCACTAAGTAACAAAGAACAGGTCCAAATAAAAAGCTTTATTGATTGTGACCTTTCTGTGACCAAAATACCGAAAAAAAAGGAAGAAGCAGAAAAGTTATATACAATTTTAATAAAAATTTTCCAAACTATGGATAAAATATGAAGGGACGCACAAGTAGTGTTCTTAGCAATACAGACAAGCGGTTGATTCTGTGGCAAGCGTCAAATTCTCATGGTTCGGTGGACAAGATCAGGTCAAAAGCAGGTGTTAATGCGAGAAAAACTACCGTAATGAGGGTTATTTCGAAGCGGAACACCATAAACGTTTGAAATTTAAAAAAAAAAACTTTACTCAACCCCACACGTAAAGAGGCTCGATTGACTTTTTGCCTCGGTAATATCTCATGGACCAAGGAGCGGTATCATGTAGGCTTTTCTGATGAAATAAACTTTAATTTGAAAGGATCAGACGGCTATAACTATTATTTACATGATTTAAGGAAAGAGACTCATCTGTTGGAGCGTTTACACAGCCGAGTGGGCGCGGTTTTAGTTTTGGGAGCCATATCTTACTATGGTACTTGTGAGCTCCAATTCCTAAGTTCAACTATTAATGTAAAATCGTACTAAGGAGTTTTGGAAAATGCTTTTTCGCATTCGAAAATTTTTTTAATCATAGGCCATAAACTTTCCAACACGACAGTGCTCTAAAACACACTGCCAGTGTTGTAAAGTCCTTCATTGAAGCTAGAAATGTTACCATTCTGAACTGGCCACCATACTCGCCGGATCAGAATATAATAGAAAATGTTGGAAATGGGAACGGGAATGGCTGCCCAGAAACGTTTTTGAGTCTGGAAAACAATTTTCAACCAAGAGTGAATTAATTTAAGGCATTCAGAGGGCGTGGGCTACAATTTCCCTTGATTACATAAAAGGATCATGTGATTCACTTCCCAATAGGATTTACGAGGTTATATGGGACAAGGGAGCCACAACAGATTACTAAACTAATAGATATTTACAGATAAGCCTTTAATAAATAAATAAAAAAAATAATCTTAATGTTTAAAGTTGTTAAATATATTTAATAATAAAATGTGCTATTCAAGTGAAACAGAATTTTTGAGTTATTTTTATACTTTTTTGGCTTTTAAGTTAATTTTATATTAATTGTGGAACTTATTTAGGTTTTTTAATTTTTATAATGAAGAATATTTATCACACTATAAATAGAAACTTTAAAACAATAGTTTTTTTTATTTGGTTCAAAGATATCGACTAAGGAAATTGAGTGTGTGGAGTGTGCTATTCAAGTGAAACGGAGTGTACAAGGGTATATCGACTCGGCTGTTGATGCTGATCCAGAATATATATACTTTATGGGGTCGGAGACGTTTTTTTCTCCCTGTTACATACTTTTGAACAAACCTAATATACCCCCAGGGTATACAAATTCTTATTGAGCCCCGAGATTCAAAGTACTACTTAGCTGAGAGCGAAATGAAAAATCGTACTTGAAGCAAGAATTTCTTACTTAAATTATAGTAAAATATTTCGTGATAAGCGAAGTTTTGACAACGTTTGCGATTGATTTAAATGAACTTGATCTTTTACGGAAATATTTAAATGTAGTATTATGTACAGAGTATGACGAAAGGAGAAACTTGTTTATGTATCAGCTGAAAATTAACCTAAGTCCACCCACCCAAAATTTAGGAAATAAAAAGAACAACATAAACTTAAGTATTGGTTAAGCACAGGCATTATCAAGTTTTTAAAATAAACGTTTCGAAATGTTCAGATGTTAAATGTACTCGAATCAGAACCTTAAGATAATAGATTGGTCTATTTATAGAGAGTTGTTCAGTAAGGAGCTGCGGTAGAAAGACGTAGAATCTTCGGGATTGCGGAGTGTTTACAACATGGAAGCTGCAACACATCATTGCTACTGAATTAAAACATTACTCAAAAAATTTGTCAAAGCCGAGATTAGGAAATTGAAACCTTTCGCCCTGGCAGTTCCGGAGGAAGCTGATGGACAAGGAGAAGTAAATATGTGAACTAATTGTTAGGCAAGTGACTTCTTTATTGGGATTTAACGTTGTTAACATAAATAGTGCTGGAATTGTGGTTGGAATGTGGCTGGAGCTTAGTCGATATGCGTGACAGAGGCCTCGTCGTTGCTGGAGCAGCGGCTGCTTTCGCCGTCGGTGCGGTATTTGATGGAGTCAATGATCTCCACGTCGATGTCGCGATCGTTTTGCAGACTGTTGCTCTCGAGGAGAGCACCCGCCGTGTCGCTGGAGCCGCGTCCCAGGGAGTCCTCATCGCACAGATCGGCACAGGCGGAAGCTGATTCCGACTTGGCGTCCAGATCCCCCACAGCTGCCGCCGCAGCCGCCTCCTGCTGGGCCGCAAACTGGCTGTAAAGTCGTGGCAAGTGCTGCAACATGTAACTGGCGCCGGACTTGGACAGATTCGCCGCTGCAGCGGCTGCGGCGGCTGCTGCTGCCGCTGTGCTTGCCGCCGGCTGATTCTCTTTGCTCTCGCCCAGGTCATAGTACTTGGCGTAGTGCTCGAATTTGCCCAGGGCGGCAACGCCACCAACTCCAACTCCGACCCCAACAGTCCCTGCGGCATCGCCCGCAGCGCTGCTGCCGTTGGCGCACAGATTGATGGCATCACTCTGTGCCGACTTGGGTATGGGCACAGTGAAGGCGGATCCATGACGCTTGCTGCCCAGACTTGTTGCAGCCGCAGCAGCAGCAGCAGCTGATGATGACTCCTCTGCGGACAGCAAGGCACCCGCCGTGGACGCCGTGGCGCTGCCGCTGCTGTTGCTGTTGGAGAGCGGCGACACGTTCTCCTTCTTGCGGTCGTAGATGTGGCCGGAGACGCGCAGGTCGATGAAGAAGTGCAGCGGATCGATGCCGTATGGCGCGTAGAGCGGTGGATACCACACAGGCGGCGGTGGCGGCAGCACCAGATCCTGTGGCGGCAACGATGCCGCCGGCGGCGTGTTATCCTGCAACGTATTGTCCACGGCGCCGCCGAGCAATGCCTTCGACAAGGGCTTCGTCTCCAGCTTCGTGTAGGCGTAGGGCGAGGGCGTAGACGTAGGCGTGGGTGTGGGCGTGGAAGCTGTCTTATTGGTCAGCTCCAGTGGCTTCTCAGTGGTTGTTACTGCCGTGGTGCTTGCCTGTTGTTGTTGCTGCTGCTGCTGTTGTTGTTGCTGCTGCTGCTGTTGTTGCTTCTCCTCGACGTCGCGTCGCTCTCGCAGCTGCTCATAGTAGGGCCGATGAGACCAGGATCTTTTACGCGAGCGTCGCACTAACGCCGCCTGCTGCTGCTGTTGTTGCTGTTGTTGCTGCTGCTGTTGCTGCTGCTGCTGTTGCAGCTGCAACACGCGAGCGGTCTCATTGTTGCGCGTTTGCACCAGCGAACGCAACATATCGCTGAAGAAATAATTATTCGGCCCCACGGGTGCTGAGTATAAGTAAGGGGGCGTGGCAGCCATAAGGCGGCTCACATAGTCCTGATTCCGCAGCTCGTGGATGTTGCTCTTCCTCGGCGTCAGTGGCTGCTGCCCACTCGATTGCTGCTGCTGCTGTTGCTGCTGCTGCTGCTGTTGCAGCGACTGTTGTCCCGCGACAGTTGCTGTCGCTTGCTGTGCCGCTGTGGGCGTGGCTGGCGCTGCGGTGGCGCCACAGTTTGTCGCTGTTAAGCTGCCAGTGTTGTTATTGTTATTGTTGTTGTTGTTGCTACCATTGCTGTTGTTGTTGTTGTTGTTGTTAATATTATTGTTGTTAGCGTGACTATTGCCGTTGTTGTTGCCGTTCGTCTCCTTCATGCTGCAAGGATAGAGGAAGAAACTCCATTAGCAAAGAATTGTTCCTTTCCGGGTACTCAACTATGGATTAAATCCAAAGCGGTGTCATAAGTTCAGTAATCTCGGAGTTTCTTAAATCGAGTACGAAATACAGTCGAACTTCCCTAACTCGAACTTCCCTAACCCGAATTGTCTCTAGCTCGAACAAAATCGAGTGGCAATAGCGTTTACTGAGCAAACTTCGTACAATTCTGCTTCCGTAACTCCACCTTCCAAAAGTCGAAATTCTCCATAGCTCGAACAAAAATATTGGCCCGTGCTTCTGTAAGTCGAATTTTTCGGGAAAATCCCAAATAAAGTTTGAATTTTTTTCGTTTCTGTTTTATGCTTTTGTTACCGGATCGTTTGGATATGTAATATTGATGTACATTAACATATAGTGATGCAATATGATAGAATATTGCAATTACTTATTCTTGTTAAATAGAGTTAAAAAATTCGAAAGTGAACCAAAAAAATTTAAGTGGCTGAAAATAATGGTATCTTTAAGAAAACAGCTTTCAATTTATTTAAAATCTAAAATTAATTATGATGTCATTTGAATCGGGAACTTCCTTCTGTATACAGCAAAAGAACGAACAAACCAATTTTTGAGAATATTGACAGGTCTTGAACAAACTGGAATCTGTTTTTGTTGACTTTAACAAAATATTTCCAGAAGTCGAAAGTCTCCATAGGTCGAACTTTTTCTTTGGAGAGTGGTGATTATAGCGAAGCTCGACTGTACTTGATTTAAGAACAATTTTTCAAAAAATATTTTTTTGTCCAGTCTCAAGGATTACGGTATAAATTACAAGCCCAGGTAAGTCAACCATATGGAAAATTATGTTACTCAAAGCAATGTTCGTGTCTTCCTAGATTTTAATTACTGCTTAACGTTATGTAGAGTTTAGAAGATTGATTTTAAAACAAATTGAACTGCTGGTCACCTACCAAAGAAAGCTAGTTTAGTTTAATAAGTTTAGGGGAAATCAGGCCCCGATAAAAATATCATTCATACACATCCATGACTAAAAATTGTCCGAAGTTTTTTCAACGCTAGGATTCAAGACAATAGGATAGCATTAAAAAAAGTTGGGTAAATACTTAAAATAGCTTTCAATCGAGATCACTTTTCGTACGTTTTCAAAATGCCGTTTCGGGATAAAATCAATTCAAAGCGGAGTCACAAGTTTGGTAATCCCGGATTTTCTTAAACCAAATACAAAATACATACATGATTTAGGTACGGTTTTTCCTGAAATATTTTCAGATTATGTTTGAGGCTTCTTCGACCATTTTCATGATGAGTGGTTGCCATTTTATCCGAATTTTGTGTTATGTAAAAAACTAAATGCTAAAATCACGTGAATTTTAGAGTAGTATGAAATTGAGTAAGTTGAAACGGAACTTCAATCATCTACTAAAAATATTAATTAAATTAAGGCTGATTGAAAGCAATTCAAACACACGACCGTCTTTAGCACAGATGCTTCAGCATTGTTATTTGTGGCTTTAGTTTTACTTTTAGTTCTCGGTTTGGTTTGGTTTTAGTTTCCGTTTCGTTCTGCTGTTGACTTGAACAAGACGTTGTTCAAGATTTATGTCCATATTTGCATTGTCTTCGTTACCGTCTTCATTTCGACTGTGTTCTGTGCCGTGTGACACGCCCATTTCCATTACCACTGCCACTTGCCACTTGCCACCGCCACCATCCTTCAGTGCTGCAGTTGTCTACCTTTTTCATGCACTCGAGTTCCTCTTCATTTTTCGTGCAATGGCAATTAAAAGTGATTTCTCATTCGCAGGCAGTCTCTTGTCTGTGTGTACTTAGCAATTGCTCAACAAACACCACTGAATTAACAGGCCCCATTCTCAGTAATCTTCTACAATAAACTTAATTCTCAAATATTTTTTATATATTCTGAAACGTAAGTTTTAATTTCCTATACTGAACCAAACACTTAACTTAAAAAGTAGAAGAATATACTCGAACGTTTAATACGAGATGTTTATTTTTTAAATCGGTAAAACTTTTTGTGCAGAGTATTTAACAGGCAGAAGGAGACGTCGATTTGATATGGCCATAAATCAACGGAGCTCAGAGAATGAAACACGTAAAAGCACCATTTAGACTTCTAGAGTTTCGAATTATCAGGCATTATTAATTATCACAATAATTATTAAGTCCAAATTTGGTTTATACGTTCCTGTATACCATAAGACGATTATATTTATTTTAAATCATAGCTCGCAAATAACTGTCGACCGTTTATTTTCTTGCGCTCTCGTTGCGAGCACAACCGAAAAAGTTCGTACTCTCTCGCTCTCGCTCTGAGCAAGAGACTCTTGCTGTCTTCATTTATGTTTTCTGTTGAGCTCTTTTCGTTGAGCTCTTTGTATGTCGGTCTTTCAATGAGCAGTGCGTAAAGAGCGAAACGAATAACGCTCGCACAATGAGACTCAGCAAAAGACCGTTTGACCGAAAAACTCAACGCATTTATTTGCGTTGTTGTGAAAAATAAATAATTTATTCATGTCTCTTCCCATTTTGCACAACAAATATTTCACAACTTCACACACTCAATTCACGATCGCATTTAATAAATTTCGTCTGCAAAACAGACGCTTAGTGATTTGCTTGCCTATGCGTGTGAATGTATACCAATACATATGCAAAAGACCGTTTGCTTCATTGAACACGACGAAACGGTATTGGAACAACGAGAACAAAACAAAATAGAAAAAAACGGTTTCGCTCCGAGCGCGAGCGAGCTCATTTAAGAACCGAAAAAACGATTGCTCGCTGAGTCTTTTCGTAAAGAGTCAGGAAAAGACACTTATTTGCAGACAACGAGAAACGGTCAACAGTTATTTGCGAGCTATGTTTTAAATCAAAAATAATAAAAAAAAATAAGCGGGAAAGGCTACCCGTTACTTATTTAAATAAATTGAAAATACTTTTTATTGCATGGCCAACTCCCTCAGAGGGGTCCTGAATACCAGAGTTTTATTTTTTTTTTAAGTCCTTTGCGTTAAGCAAGAGGTTTTGTCTTACCACTATTGTTTGCTTAGTGGTCTTACTTTTAAATACTAAAACTGTGTTGATTATGTTGCTAATTTTTATGTACGGATTCCACACTTATCTAATTAAAGAAATTTTGTTATATACTAGATGGAGTGAAAAGTAACCTCCTTAACCAGGGAAATGCGCTGTAATCGCAAAAAAGTTTATGGCACCTTCAAGTTCAATCATATTTAGGCTAACAAAAAAAATGTCAGAGCGATTATCGCGCCGCGATACAGTCATTTGTTTTTTTTTATTGAGAGTCGATTTGCGAAAGGTCTAAAAAATACGAAAATTCCTCCTATGTACGCGGTGTCGATGATCTTCTCTCGCGAGCTGTTTTTTTTTTTTACTGATGAGCCATCTTTTTAATTGAACAGATAATAGTCTGAGGTAGCCAAATTGGGCGAATAAGGTGAATGGGGAATCAATTGGAGACCTAAAACAATTATTTTTTGAATTTGCTCGCCAAAAATAGGCCCCCACGGACGGACAGACAGACGGACGACGGACATGGCTATATCGACGACTCGGCTGTTGATGTCGGAGATGCTTTCTTCTCATTGTTACATAAATTGCATAAATTCAATATCGTTCGATATTTGTTACCATATGTTTAACATACTACGTAGTTGTACTCTTTACTTTCGGTTTATTTAACTAAATTTAAGGTAGTTAAATAATTGAGTCTACTATTTTTAGTTGCGTGATTTTTTTAATAAACCTGATGTATTTTGTAGAAAAATGGGTCGTGAAAACTTTTCTTTATTGAGAAAACGCCGCCAGGCAGATACAAAGCGAGCCGAAATAAATAAATGATGCTGATGCTCAGTAACGGTGGTATACAATTCTCTCTCTCTCTTTAGTTAAAGCCACTTATTAAAACTTAAATAAAATAGGTTCATAGTGCGAAAGAGGTGGGATTATCCTTTTAAGTCAGCAAGTCGAATTCTGGAGTTTATTACTTAAAGTAACTTAAGACGCGGTCGGTTTTTCACATTATGTTCTAAAGCCGTCGGTGGCGTGTGAAAACTCAGAGCTAAGTACTTAATAAAAGTCAGTTCTTCACCGGTGCTAAATTAAAGAATTTGTTTTGTAGTATTTGTAATGAAAACAAGCGGAACAGTCGAGTGCACTCGACAGTAATATACCCAGGGCCTAGTCCGAGGGACGCCGAAGATTTGATGCCCATGCAATTCTCATACTTATCCTTAAATATTGACCTATCGTTTTTGTGGCAGCTACATACATTTATAATATGAATGGATAATTTGAACCAATTTGCACGGTATATTTAAATTTTAAAAACTTATTAAAAGTAAAAATAACGAAAAAAAAAACAAAAAAAGATTGGTTTATCAAACCAGGAATCGAGCCCACGACACCTCGCGCACGGGCGTGTATCGCTAGCATTAGACTGACAATCAAAATAAACGAAAAATATTAAGTAGTTAAAAATCATTTGCAGC
>JBAMBJ010000049.1:0-65036 GCA_037043495.1 Drosophila recens
TTCAAGTGGAAAGAGGATATAGCACAATAAAAAAAGTTATCTCATTAATTGAGTTTGATATACACTTTCAAATCGTTTTAAATATATTACAGAGTGCCTGCTAGTTGTGTCTTTATATACAAATTATTAAGGTATACATACCCAGGAAAATATCGCTGGAAACGGAATGCGAACTCAGCGATGAGGTGTGTCCGTCCGATGGACTTTGGGGCGGTTCTCGCAATGGGCTGCTGGGCGTTGTGGGTGGCGTGTTAAGGCAACGTTGACTGCCCAAATTTCCACTTGCAGCTGTTGTTGTTGTTGTTATCAATTCGCTTGTTGTTGTTGTTGTTGTCGGCGTATCGGTGCTACGAAAATAGGCACTTGCAATGGAGAGTCTGCAAAACAAAGGACAGAAATGTAAAATTTATACCGAATTCAATTTCATTGTCAATGTCAAATTTAAACGAAATGCAATTAAGCTGCCGACATGGCCTAATCAATTAAATGATTATCCTTAGCCAATTGTTTTGGATTCCTTTCAACCTTCCTCTTCTTTCTTGCGTAGACTCTTGCGTATATCGTTATTTATTTGCCTTTCACATCGCGCAGGTCACGTAATTGATTGGAAAAATGGCCATTCATGTCGAGTGCAGTCGAGCAGGGCCAACTGCAGCTGCTCGACCAACAAACAGCCCCAATCCCAATCCCAATCCCGAACCCGAACTCAACACCCATCTCAGTGGACTGGCATACTTCTTGGCTCGTTATTGCACGTAATTGGCCATTTTCCTGGCAGTCCGGCACGGAATTTATTGAATATCAACGATTGTGGGTGAACGAAAGAAAAGAAGCGGGAAACTGGGCAAACAGTTAACAACGTCAGCCACATTGATCGATAGTTCAGGCAATAAATAGCTGGTTAAAAGTAGAAAAAGGGTTTGTCGAAGAATTCGCTTAAATATTTAATACTAATTAGTTAAAAACTTTGCTTAAAAATAGACTGCCATCACTTTCAATCTTCAATCAATGAAAGTTTCGCTTTAATGCACTTTCTCGTTACGTATACGCACTGTGGTCGATTCGGTTTTGTTGCCTTATATTACTCATACGCACTGCAGTTCCTCCCGTTTCCATTTCCCATTCCCCTTGTCTGCTGACTTCACAAACCAATTTATATATGCGGCATCCTTTTCCATCTGAGAGCAGCCATAGAGCGACTTGCAAATACCCTGTAATTGGTATTATCACTTGTTTACGGACTGCATATACCCCTTTAGTTATCGCTTGCAACAACAGGACACTTTAAAAATCAATATGCGCTTTATATGCCCATCTCCTAGGACGCAGCCATTGCATCGTGTGTGGCAACTTCATCTCCTTTATCCCTTATCCCGCTCTTCTCCATCACACATGTGAGTTGGTTCCATGTTTGATATTCTATGCCTTCACTGAGCTTTATTGCATTTTGCTTTGTCGCTTCTCCACTGATGTCCTCAGCTGAGGCATTTGGAATTCCGTGCCGCCAATCTGTCCCCACTTCTCTCCTTCCCTCCCTTCCTTCTTCCCTCTCTCTGTGTGCCTATCTTGTAGTTTGCTTTTACAATATTTCCACGTTGTTATGCACTTCACACAAGTGCTGCATCCCAACAAGCACTCGAAACAGAGATTGTACTCGTAGTTGTGTCGTCTGTCATTGTTCTTGTTGTTGTTGTTCTCGTTGTTGTTGCTAATGTTGTCACAATATTTTCGCTTTTCGATGCGCTGCTCGAAAGCACAAGTGAAATATTTGCCCATGTGGCGTTTTAGTTTCTGCCAAAGAAGCCGCTTTTCCATTTCCCTATGAGTATCTTTGTGAGTGTTTGAGTTTTCCTTTTCTTTCTCTATGGTTTTCTGTTGAAATGTGCAAAATTGAACTTTTGATTTATGCATGGGGTACAAGAGGGAGAAGAATCAACCAGAGAATCGACCGCGCTGAGATGCAGAATCTCATCATTTTGTATGCCTGGCGTCGCTTCATCTCCAGCTTTCCTGCCTGCCACTTGGTCCATGTCATTTTCACATTTGCACTCATCAACACCCAGCCTTCTACGTGATACGTGGGCGTGGCATGCCGGCAAACAATGGCAACAGCAACTACTGAGCGAAAGTTACTGCGGCTTTTGTGTGGTGTGTCGGGGGCAGGAAGTAGGTTAGTGGCTCACTCGTCAACCAAATGAGAATGATGAGGAGCAACTGCAGCAGCAGCAACCACAACGCAGCTCCTGGATGCTAAAAACTTTTGTTATATTTTTTACACTTTTTTTTGTTTAATATATGAGACACAAAAGGCACGTGGGTGGTTGGCACTCGTGCCTGGGCAATTGTTTGGTTAATTAAAAAAGAGAAGAAAAAAAAGCGAAAGGAAAACAGAAAAAAGCGAGAGCACAAAAATTGTGGTACTCAGGTGCAGTCTTAAAAATGGGGCACATGCTTCTACAAATATATATAGAGTATATTTATAAACACTAACCTGGTTTGCTGTTCGTGTTGCTGTTGTTGTTGCTCAAGTTGCTCGTTATGATTCAAACGCTTTGAGTTTGAATACTCCATGGGTTGCCGGCCCTCAAGGGGGCTGGCCGTTGTTGAGTGCAAGCACTAAAATACATTTAAACAGCTGCTGTTTGTTCGCTCAGAGAGGTTCAACAACAACAAACAAACAACAATGATCAATCTATGGGGGGCGAAACTTTTATACGCTGCGCCTAAAAGATGCCATGCAATTTTTCTTGCACTTTCACTGCGGCGACTTTTATTTCAGTTTGGTTGCGGCTTTATTTTGTAAGGCAAAGCTTTTCCACATCTCATTTAGCTTTTCTTATTGAATAATTTAACAACTACTGTTAACTAGCTCTCACTGGTGTTTAATGTTTATTTTAGGGCACACTTTTGTTCAATCGTTGGATTCGGCATTGCGGAAATGCTGTCGCTGTTTGTTGGTTGCACTCATAACTGGCATATAAAACTGTAAATCGGCTTTTGGACACTGCAAAGTTGCCCGCTGCTGTTTGGAGACCGAGCGACCAGCCTCTGGGCCGAAAAGCACGACGACAGCGACATCAACGACACCGACAACGACAACGACAACAAAATGCAGCAAAACTTTTTTAAAGCTGCAACGGTACAAACACACGTACCAATGCAGGACAGGCACAGGATGTACCGTTGAACGCAGAGCGAAGAGCCAACAAAACAATCACATGGTGCAAGCTCGCCGCAACAACAACAACAGCAACGATGCCGCAAAAACATAAACAGAGAGCCAGTGTCAAGCCGACAAAGCGACGAGAGAGCGGCGAGCGAAAATGACAGCCGCGAGAGCATAAAGTTGTAGTAAAAATTAAAATTTATTTCTAAAGTTCAATTATCTTTGCACTGAATTTTTATGTTAAACTAAAATTAAATGAACTGACATCAATGGCGTTTTATATGCCAAATGTTTCTGCTCTCCCAAAGAGTTTCGCACGCCGGCGCTCTCCCGCTCTCTCACTGCATCGTGTGCTGCTTTTGCTCTGCCCACGCGCTGCAGAATCGCGTGCACATAACGAAAATGAGGTCAGGGCCGTTTTGCTCACGCTGACTACCCGCAACGCACGCACACACACACACACACACACTTGCACACAGCCACACGAGGAAAGCTTTCATATTGTTTTGCTTTTTAGCGGCAAAAGCTAAAGAGAGCTTTGAAAGTACTCTCGCAGAAAGAGAACTCAAGGAATCGTATAAATTTCCCAATTTCGTTTATATGTATATAGGTACACAAATTTCGTTTAATCATTAGTAACAAATATATATGCTGTATAAATACGTACTTTAAAAGCTTAACTGTTAATGTATTTATAAAATCAACTTAAAACTTATACAAAATCGAGCACCGTCTAAACATCATCGAAATTCATAAGAACAAAACGTGAACAGGACACATAAATACTACACAGAGAGAGAGAGAGAACACAAAAGAAAACTTAAAAGCTTTACCTGTAAATATTTTTCAAAATGTACTGTAGATTTAAGGCACTTGCGGTGTCGGTTAGATTCAGTTAAGTTTCAGTTTCAGTAAATTAACACAAAGTAGTATAATTACAATTAGTTGGCAAACACATTAATGGAGCATTTCCTTCCGCTCCGCTCCGCTTTTCATTATTTCTTTTAGCTACACAGTTTTTTTTTTGTAAACAGGCACATTTTGGCTTCGTAACTATTTTGACTTCTTTTTGGACTGTGCGCGATTTGGATTAGCGCTTCATCTTCTCCAGAATTGGCACAACCATGTCGAATTTGGGCCGCTTGCCCGGATCCTCGTTCATGCATATCGAGATGAGCTTCGACATGTGCGATGAGGTGCCCGGCGGTATTTTGACCCGCAGTCCCTCCAGCGCAATCTTCATGCCGCACTCCATGGGCGACCATTCGGCAAAGGGCACCTCACGTGTGGTCAACTCCCAGATGAGCACTGCAAAGCTCCACATATCGGAGGCCTCCCAATTACGGTCCGCCGGCTTGCGTTGCAGCGCCTCTGGCGACATCCAGGCCGGCTGATAGATGCGTCCCTTCTCCTGGAACGAAAACTTGGCATCGCCCATGTTAATGCGTGCCGTCAGATCGTCGTCGATCATAACGTGATGACTGTTCAGATGATAGGTCGGTATAATCCGTTCCAGAGAGTGCAAGAAGGCCATGCCGCGTGCAATGTCCAAAGCAAAGTGGACGGCCTGACTGGTGTCCACCACAACGCCCGAGGCGCCATGCAACAAGTTGAACAACGAAGACCGTGGCATAAACTAAAAGTATATTTAGCATTAATAGGTATCTTTTAGGAGTTGGACAATCCACATTTACCTGACTGATAACGACCAGGTTGGGCGGTGAATTGCAGGCACCAATGATGGGCAAAATGTTGGGATGCGAGAAGATGCGCAGCTTGGGGAACTCCTCGTTGAAGTCACGCGAAATGCGCGACGTGCACTGACGCACAGCCAGGATCTGTCAAGGAAACAGTTCAGTTATAGCCCAGTTAAGATGGGTTCAGTACAGACCTTGGCAATAACATCGTTCTTTTGCCAGCGACCGCGCCACGTCTCCCCGGAGGGCGTCACCGACAGTTTTGTGTGCAGATCAAGATCGCCCATGCTGATGCCCTTAAAGCGCGACAAGGTTGCGTCCCGCGAGCGTGTCTTCATGCCCAGCCAACTCTGCTCCTTGAAACTGATGACCTTCATCTCCTGGCCACTCTTCTCGGCCAGATCCTGCATGCGTTTGCCCAGACTCGGCTTGGCCTTGTCCACGGGCGTGTGTCCATCCTTATTGGCAATGCTGACCAATGCGCCGGCATTCAACAGATCCTCGCATATCATGTCATAGCCCCAGAAGCAGGCGTAGTGCAGCGGTGTGTTCCCATGCTCATTCACAGCATTCACATCCGATCGCTCGCGGAGCAACTGCGTGAGTCAACAAATTATGTGTGTTTATTAGCGTCCACATGAAAGCAACTCACCATTTGGACCACATCGCGATGCCCGTGGGCGGCTGCCAGATGCAGGGGAATGTCGTCGCCCATGTTGGTGGCGTTGACGCGGGCGCCGCGTTGCAGCAGCGTCTCCACCAGCTTGGCATGCCCCTCCTTGGCCACCCAGTGCAGTGGACTGAAGCCATGATCATCGCTGCAAGTACAGAGAGCGTGCCACAGAGAGTGAGAAAGAGAGCAACACACACACGCATACATACATTCAGTTCGATTGTTTACACAACACAAGAATAAATCATGACGTCACTCGTCGACACATTCAGTCTCAATTGGTTTTGCCCATGGGTAGCCCAAAATAGCAAACAGTTGCAAGATATTTAATGTATTTTCAAACCATATGCTACTAGGGCTTATTGTTAACAATTTACATTGACTTTAAAGCATTTAAACACGATTTTACCCCAAATTCATATCATGCTCGGTCTCGTCCAGCCAGAGGCGCACTTGAATTGAGTTGCCCTCGCGGCACCAGTGAAATATATCCTCCATATTTATACTCGACGCGTTTATTATGCCCTTTAACAAAGTTTTAACCACGAATTGCACTTAATTTACATTAAAAAACGTCTAAAAACTGTAAAATTGCAGCAGTTGTTATGTTGTGGGCTGCAAAATCTATCGACGGCGCTATCGATTACTGGATAAAGCTGTATCGAGTCGCTCAGATCTAGTTCAATTGAACTATTTACTTAAGGGAACAAACGAACTAAATCTTTAACTCTAGCTCATTTTAGTGATGTAAATTTGAGTCAAAGCATCGATTTCGATGCCCATCGATGTTATCAAAATAAATTACATTTCTGATTTAAATTGCGCGCCTTGTTCAGTTTTAGGTCCATGTTTGCTAACACCTATCGATAGTTAAGAATGTGACCGCTTTGCAAGAAAGAAACAGCTGTTAACCGCCATTTCCAGGTGAATGCCAAAAACGTGCGTTTCCAATACACCGCATTTGTTTTTGTTTAAAATATAGTGTTTTATTGTTAAAGTAAGCAAATATTAAAACAGCATTATGAAACTTAGCACGTATAATTTCCTCACTTCGATGGCCATCAAGGGTGTCAAGGTTGGCTATCCACTGAAGCTGACGGTGAGTGCTGCAAGCTTTGTATTGATTGTTTCATGAGTTTGAGATGTTTTCTGCAGATCAGCAAAAAGGATGTCGTCGAGAGTGAATTTAATCCTGTATTCATAGAGAGGCTGTTGCCCAAGCTGGACTGGTCAGCCATATATGGCGCAGCACAGGTGGTGAGTGGAATTACTTTCGCTATTGCAAACACGTCTGAATGGCTACAATTGAGTGTGTCCGACTGTGAGAGACCCTGTATTTCAGGGGTGCCCAAAACTGCACGCACCAATACAAATACAAAGAAATCGCACGCTACACATGTAATACCAATTTTTTTTGATTTTAAATGTCAGTACAGCCTTAGAAAAAACTGAAAATAGCAGGCAAAATTTTTCTATCTAAAAAACACACGCATCACACGTTGTCACAACGAAGTGAAGTTTATTGCTCTTAATCCAGTGTACACCGAATATTTCGATGCAAGACAACAACAAAATACATTCTGGAGTTATGCAAAAGCAAAACGACGCAATGCTAATATGTTTTTGTATTTGCCAAGCAACTTGACAAAGTTGACGGACATAGCGGACAACTGCATAAATTTGTTCTTGTTTATGCCGCAACGAAACGTTGACGGTATAAAGCGCGAATGGGCAAAATTTGATTTGTGTAATTTGCAATGATGTGCAATTGAATGCTTACCCATGTGTATTTTCGACTTGTCTTGCGCCATATCCTATGTGCAATACAAAAACAAATGAGCGTCTAAGTGTGGCATCGTAAGGCGATGGGCATCCCTGCTGTATTTATTCTAAAAAAAACTAATACATAGGCAAAGAAATCCCGCAAGCTTTGTACGTTGTAGCTTCCGACTTCATTATTATTAAGTGTGCCTTAATAATGTTTGTGACCCTTAATAACAAACCTCTATCTAAATATCTCCCCTTCTCTCCCATTTCAGGCGGAATGCGCTGAAGATATTCCAGAAACGCAGCCCGAGAACATAACCGAGAACGAGCAGCTGCTGCAGAAACTGCATCACTTGTTGTTCGAAATCGATGTGCTCGAGGGTCAGCTGGAGTGTCCGGAAACTGGAAGAGTGTTTCCCATAACCGATGGCATACCCAACATGCTGCTTAACGAGGACGAAGTATGAGAAAGTCCCGAATGTTTGTACCAAACACGCATATTACTAAGTTAGTTAGTTTTAAATATCGATTTTTATTTCAAGCTGCAAAGTTTGTCCATAAAAAATGTTGTTAATACGACCACCAAAATAATTATAGATTGGATGGAATATGTGAGTGTGTGTGGATGTGCACGGTATACTTAAATATTAACGATTATACGTGTGTATTTTTCTTTTTTTTCTTGGTTAAACACTGGGAGCAAAATGCGTTACGACATGTAAAAAGTCAAGTCTGGTTTAGTGGAGGGCAGCTTCAACATTTAAGGTTTTTGGCACTCGCAAGGACATCGCCTTGAATCCTAATTACTAATTGCATTTAATGTTCGCGTAGATGCTGCCCTTGGCCAATTCCTTTTTGGCGCCTTTACAGAGCTGTTCATTTCGTCCAATTGGCTTATAATTACGTTCAGCTGCCAACAAATTGGCATCGGGTCCTTGGGGGGCTTGTTTCTGTGCTAGCCCTGTGTTCGGACCATTCCAAGTGACGTAATCAGCACTATGGAAGGAAAAATTGTTTTAAATTTAATTGCGCTTAAAGTGTACAAACTTACAGCAATAGATTCTCATCGGCGCCTTTGGTCAACTGAGAATTGGGACCCAAAGTCGCCATGCGTTCGATAAGCGATTGAAATTCAGCAGATTCCGAATTGTGCGAATTCTCCAAGTGCGCCGAAAGCTGACGATGTCTGTGAGGGACGCAATTAACATTAATTAAATTGTTAACAGATTTCTGTGGGTTTAATAAAATTGCAGCATGCCCAAGAAAAGATTTGCATTGAAATCAAAAAAAGCTGTTAACGTGCAAAGTTTTAGAACATGCGCAAAATGTTACAGAACGAAACGGTAATCGGTTAAAAGGGTCTTAACGGTTTTATGGGCATACTTCAGTGAATCGGTTTTGGCGCGCGAACGACAGTCGACGGCCTTCGTTATGAAGCTGGCCGAGGCGGATGCTAGGGACGATGACGTCATTGATGTTGTATAGGAGGAATAGGTGCTAGCATTGCTGTAGTTGTTGTTGTTGTTATTGTTGTTGTTGTTGCTGTTGCGGGATGAACGTGCCAGGATACTTTTGGTGGTCAAGCGCTCATAGCAAGGAAGCTGTGGTGACTGTGAGGCAGGTGAGACATATGAATGTGATGATGATGCACTTGATGGTGATGTCGATTTCAGCTGCTCCTCCTCCTCCTGTTGCTGCTGTTGTGGTTGTTGTTGCTGTTGCTGCTCCTCCAGGGGGGAATTACTGAGGATAACCTGTGTGGTGGCCGTTGTGGGTGTCGTGACATTGATGGATGGCAAATGACGATGAACCTTATGTGGTTTGCTGTTGATCATGATCATGATGATGATGATGTTGGGCAGTGGGCGTGGCAGCGCACATAGCAAACAAGCAAAGGTGTAAGTATGTGTGTGTTTGATTGTGTGTGTATGCGTGTGTGTGTGTGGCAGCAACAAAGGTTTGCAGAGAAAATAGGCAATCGATTAACAAAACTGATAAAGCAGCAGAGTCTGAGGTGGAATGGGAATACCAAAAACAGAAGCTTCGCAGCCCAACGTTCTCAGCTCACACTACTTACCTGTGTGTGACAGATGATCCACCATCCACCTGCTCCACCTGCGCCAACGTCTTGCAGCTCTCCTGAGGCATGCCCCTGGCTGTGGCATGCTTCTTGTTGCGCAGCTCATCCTCGTCCTGGACAATCTGCAGGATTTGCGTGGCACGATCCTCGGCATAATTCACCGACTCGAGAGCCATTAGAATAATGCGCTCGGCAACCTGTGGATACTTCTCCTTGAACAAGGCTTCCACTATGAATTTTGAAAGAGGTAAAAGAGTGTTTATTGAAATGTAGAAAGAATAAAATCCTTGAACTTACTGTCTGTCTTCTCCTCTGCCGTGTACTCCTTGGGACGCAGCGGAATGTGCTGCACTCCCTGATCGTTGCCTGCCTCCTGATCCTGTCCCAGCTGCGGCGGTCGATTGTTGGGTCTGTGAGGCTGTTGCATGTCCCTCTTGATATAGCCCAAAGATATAAGCTTCTCCGAGGCGAACTGCACATTGTTATCCGCATTGGCCAAGGTGTCCAGCAGCAGCATCTCATCCGCCTTGGGAAATATGTTCTTCATATATCTGAGAGAATGATAAAGGCATTTAAATCGATTGCTACTATTGATACATAATGCCGAGGAGAAGAGAAGCTAGCTTAGAAAGTACTACGAGCAATATCCGAGAAGAAAAGCAACTTTTTTTAAGGGAAAGTCCTTAAAATGTTAATGCAATGTTAATAGAGGTTGTTATTGTGGTGTTAACAGTGAGTCGTTATGTTTAAGTGGAGTGAACAGAGGTTGTTAATGTTATGTTATATCAATAATGTTAAATTCCATTAAACGTATTTAAATTTAAATTTAATTGTAACTTTTTCTGGAGATGTTCCTGCCACTTTAACTGAAAGTAATTATGTTAAAATTATTTAATCTATTTAATACTGTTCAAGTGCTTTGTAATCATCAAACATTTCTGTGACAGAAGGACACGGAAAATTGAGATATTGAGTTTGGATAACGCCTTTGTTGCTTTCCTGATTAATTTGCCATTAGTTGATTGCTTCTCATCTCTTGTGTATCTTGGAACCATTGGATAACCAAGTCCCTGGCGCACCTCAATTTCATTTTGGGCGACGAATGTGGTTTGGGCGAGCTGCGCCACTGGGGTGAACCATGCAGGGCTGGCGGTGCAGCACCCACAGCAGCAGCTGCTGCCCCTTGTCCAGAGGCGGGGCCACTTTGCATGCTCATGAGACTACCGAAACGGCCGCCGGGCAGGGGACTCGCCGTGCGGGAGGCGACTGTCACCCGGCTGGCGCCCATGTCCAGGCGACGCGCTGGTGGTGTCATATAGAAAGCAGAATTGCTGTGGAACAGATGACGCTGCGCGGGCGGGGTGACAAATGGACCTGGCATCGTCACCGGATGCTTCTCCACCTGCAAGGCGCTGATGACGACGGCTTCGCGATTATAGTAGCTGCTCAAAATTGGTCAAAATTGGGTTTGATTAGTAAGCGGGGTTAGTGACATGTGGCAAGTGGCAAGCGACATTTGAGTAGGTGCAACAAGCGGCAGCGTGTCAGAAGATAGAGATACAAATTTACATATACAAAGATTAGCAGGGATAACGAGTCTAGCATCGAGTGTGGCTTCCTCACTTACCGTTTCAGCAGCAAGCGTATGTGATTCTCATCGGCAGTCGGAAACATATTTTGTATCTTGGTCACAACGGCAGTTGTTTCGGCATGGTGACTAAACGAGGTCTCCTGAATGGTGGAGCGTCGCGACATGTTGGAGGCCAGGCGAGCACGTTGGAATGGCAACGGCGAGGACATTTCCTGTGGGAGCAAATCAAACAAATATAATACCAATGCTCCCTATCAGCTCCAAGAATAGTTTTTGATATTTTCAAATACATAACACAAATAATTGAAAAATAAAAATTAAATACAAAATTAAACACTCTTAAAAAATAACAATAATTAGTTTGTATTACAAATAAAATAAGCATATATCAAAAATATTAATAGTTCTACTGAATAAAGATCTTCATAACACTTAGATTATACATTTATAAAATCAATATCAACATAATAATTTCAGTTAAAAACAAGTTCAAAATTACTTGAAAAACAAACTTATTTAAAATACAAATTATATGTTTAAGTGTTCCTGGCTTGCAGCCTTACCAGTTGTCCCCGAGAGGAGGCCGAGAGCAGCGGGCTCGATGATAAATTGTGCAACGCGGGCTGCTGACGTTGCTCGCGCTCCTGGAAAGCGCGCACGGCCGTTAAATTGTTGCTGGGATACACGACGTGGTAGGGGGAGCTGTGGTGCGAGCTCTGTGTCATGGGCTGTAAGTGCACAGATTTAATTTATTTTGTGTTACTTAAACTAAGTGAAACCGAGTGGCATGCAACCTGACTCACCTGCAGCGCAATGGACTCTGTCGAGCAGCGTTCGTTTTGCAACTGCTTGTAGCTGCGTCCTCCACGCGGATCCTCCAGCTGCATGGCCTTGGTCAGATAGTTTATATAATAGCTGCAATGGGCACAAATGACAGTCAATTGTGTTGCATCATAAAAGTGGAAATCAGAGGCCATAAACTGGGACGACCCCCAACCCACAACCGACCGAAAGCTTCCAACGTCTGCAGGGGTTGATTTTTTTTTTAAGATGCTTCAACGGATGGGTTTGTTTGTCTGTCGTTCTGTTTGTCGGTCTGTCTGTCTGGTTGGTGGTGAGTTTTGTCAGCTCACACATTCATGGCACATTTGGGAAATTTGCGGTAATTTGTGTTGCTCGTGTATTGGAAAGGGTATGGAAAGGTAAGCTTCTAAACAGCGACACGTGCCAAGTAGCTGCCAAAAGGCAACCGGCAACATCATCACATTTGACAGCTAATCTTGGCTGGGATTGCAGCAGCAACAGCAGCAGCATCAGCTCAACTGAACACGAGTCTTATGCCAAGTGGCCACTTGAATTTAACGTATGACAAGTCGCTGCTTAATTGCACACAGCTCCAGCAGAGGATTCCACAAATGTGAAGTTGAGAGACGAGCACAAGTTGCAGTCTGTCATTGCGGAAGTGACACAATTTATGCGTTTAAATGGGGCCAATTAATGTTGTGGGTGACTTTCTTGGCTTTAAGTGTTGTCAGAAGCATAATGAAAATCATTAAAGCGGCAACTACTATCAAATTGTTACAGTTGAAATTTACACACACCTAAAGCACAGCCAAAAAGGAAGCTATTGCACATTTGAAAGGAAAAGAAAACTTTTCAATGAATTCATTCAAAGCTCAGTACAAAAGTATGCGATGAAAATCTAAAATTCTGTTTAAAAGGCAAATGATATTGATATTTAACACAGCTATCAAAATCTAAAAGCCTGAACTACTGCAAACACAGTTCATTGCTCTAGGTACAGCCCAAAAATACGCTAATACGAGTATGCTAAGCTAATTTGGTAGGTAAAACGAATGCAAAAGCTTTTGGCTGACTTTCAGTCTGCGCCCCATAAGCACCCACAGCTTACAGATTTTCAGTGATTTTCAGCCTAAATGCTTCACAGATTCGGGAGGGAATAAATTACCGCATTGATTTTAAGCATTGCCCAAAAGCATGCTTTGTAATTATGTTTGAGTCATCAGATACTTACTATAGTACAACATTGGGGCTCTGGCTAAATGGATTTTGATATCGCAATTTTAGCATCTAATAATAACGTGCTATTTAAGGAGTTTGGCGGAAGCACTTGACATTTAAGGCCCAGACCCGCAAAGCAATCAATTTTCAATCCATCCCCACGCTAGTTGCCATAGCATTCTCTCACACACAGATAAAATGCCGCAGCCTAGAAGCATGCAATGGAAATTAAGCGGGTACATTGTAAACTGTACACAACTTTCGTCGACCTCCCATTCCTCCTACCAACTGACACGTATCGTAAATTCCATTCTATGACATGCAACAACATTTCAACGGTTGTTTTACTCGTTTTTAAGTTGCATGCATAAATATTTATGACGTTTTTTAATGCATTTTTGCGCTTACCAGTTGCCCGTCGCCTGATCATATTTACAGTCCCAGCCGGGCGGCAGTTTCTGATAGCCACCATGGCCATTGGGTCCACCTGCATCGCTCATATTGGATGCTCAATATTTGATATACGTAAATCCTTTATCGTTTTCGTACTTTTTTATATGTATTTATTTTTTGTTGTTGAATATTTATGGGTATTTAAACAAGAATTCGCAGCTTGTTTGCCAACTGTCTGCAACCCCGAAAACTTTTGCTGGATTTGCCCTTGCCACTCGAGCTTTGTAGTTGTTGTTTTGCTGTTGGGGGTTGTAAACCACCACCAGAACACACACACACAAATATCCAGTCACAACAAGCAAAGTTATTTTTGTTTACAAGGCGCAGCCGGAAAAAAACACACCAAGCACACACACAAACACGCATACACCGACACAGGTAAACGGAGAGTCGGCGTGCCGTTAGTGCCAGGATTTCTGGTTTCTATTCCTTGCTGGGGTTGTTGTTGCTAGTATTTCCATTTGCGCCGTAACTGACAACCGCGCGTGGCAAGCTTTTAACGTCTACTGACTTGGCCAGCACGATAGTCGTGGCTTGGCTGCCTCGGAGATGCTGTGTGGGAGCGAGCTTTCAGTTTGGCGCCAAGCTCCAGTCAGTGTTGTTAAACGCCAGACAGTTGTAAAAGCTTCAGCTTTGCTTTGAATTTCAGCAGAAATTGGAGTCAACATATTTAAAAAGCAGACTGAATATACAATTAAATACATTTTATTGCAATCGAAAAACGACAAAATGGCGCTTCCAACACCGGAAATACGCATAACGCGTATAACGGAAACATACCTGGAGGATGCATTAGAAGAGGAGAAGAAAGCGTCGATGGGGCCACCCAAAATGACCAAGAAAGAAAAGAAAGCGGCAAAGAAAGAAGCCAAGCGTCTGCAGAAAATTGAAGAGGAGAAGCTCGTTCTTCGCGTAAGTAAAGTCTCTTTAATGATATGAAATCTCAATTGAAAGAAAGAATCCCTTCAGCATAGCTTAAAAACCGAACTGGAGCTGGGCAAGAAAATGGAGTTGCGTGGCATGGATGAATGGAATGCCATTGCCGAGGAGATCAAACTTATCGAGCTGCGTCAGGAGATGGTGCAGTGGGGCGAACGATCTGCGGAAATAATCGAGCATAAGAACGATCACATCCAGATGCTGCTCGATGACATGGAACAGACCCAGGAACAGCATTCACATAACTTTTCCAAGACGATCGAGCTGATTGATCACATCGGGGACTGTTATCAAGCCATGCTCGAGAGCAGCAAGCGAATGTACGAACAGCAGGCGGAGGATCTGCTCAAGGAGTTCTACGACGAGGTGCATTTCCGCACCCAAGAAGTCGAGGCGATGCACGAGAACAGCGAGAACATAATACACGCCTCCAATCTATTCACACGCGATCAGCTGAAGCTCGACTATCAGATCTATCTGGAACAGCGCGATCATTATGTCAACAAAGATATCGAGGCTCGATTCCAGATACGCGATCAGGTTGTCAAGAAAATGACGGACATGCAGCGACAACTCAATGAATTTGTTGATTCCCTACACAATACAGAATTAGATGCCCACAAATACGAGAGAATTCGATCTCTGACTGAACGTCAACAGGCCTTTGTGGAGGAAACGCGAAAACTCGATGTGGAGGAGATGAAATACATTAGCTTACAGAATGAGACTCAACGTGAAATGTTGCGCATTGAAACGGAAAATAATACCACAATCAATGATCTCAAACTGGAGTACGAATACTTTGCGAATGTGCGCAAAAAGATCGAGGAGCGCATGCATGTTGATCGTATTACAACTCACGAGAAGCTTCGCATTCTCAGCACCGAGTGCTACGAATTGACCAAGGTAATTGTTTTTGCTTCTATTTGAAATTTCCTCTCCATGAAAATCTTCCTTTTCCTTTAGCGCTTTGAGAAGATCGTGAAGAGCGGAGAATTGCTCTTAGCTCTGTCGATCACCTGCAGAAAACTGCAGACTGAGTCGGAAAAGATCATTGTTGGCGGCGAAGTCGTTGATTCCATCGATATGGGCAATCTTGATGATGATTTCACCTTGGAAACACTTGACATAAAGAAGCATGTAGACTTCACAGAGGACGAGCTTGTAGAGTTGAATAAGAAAATGAAAAACTTCTGGCGTCAACAGTCGATGGCACAGGCACAAAATATGCTGTTACTCGAGGAGAAGCGTAAACTGACCGAGGAGAATCAACGCTACATTGACTTTATCAAGTCCATGTCCAAGACAGAGAATGCAGAGGAACTGCGCTCGGCAATGATCGTGAATCCCTGCATCCAGCCAACTCCATGGCTCTTCGACACCAACTGTCGAAACTTCAGACTGCGCATCAAGAAGGAATCGATTACGGCGGGACGAGATGGCCGCAGGATGGCGGCAAATGTCATTAACTCCATCGTTAATGGAACCGAACTTCTCACTTTTGGCAAAAAGTAGTTCCTAACATCAAAACAAATAATTCCCCCTATATGAAAAGGTACAAAACTTTTTTGCAGGAATTACTAGGTAAAGAAGATTGAATTTGATCAGCTATTCATAGCATATACTTCTTCAAATAGTTCCACTTTTAAACTGATCTCTAGCTGCTTTCGCAGTGGAAACTGGTTCAAAATTCTTCAGAAGCTCCAATAATTCTGGCAGTAGAAGCTTATTAAAAATACTTTCTCTCGTAGTGAGAATTCTTACCATTTAAACTTTAAATTTTTAAGAGTGGACGCTTAATATATAGGAAAATATTTAGCTTTCAGCAGTAGAATACTTCTTCAAAAAACAACCCTCATTTTAGTAGGATCTTTAGAAATTTTGGCAGATAAATGTAGTAAAAAATACCTTTCCTTCTTGGATGAGACTCCAGTTTATCGAACAGCTCCAATAACTTCAACCTCTAAATGGAAGAAAATCAAATCAAATGTTTTTTCGTTCTTTAAAGCTATTTATTAAATGTGATATCATGATTCTAGGTGTATATCATATAAATGTAAAACTTTACGTCAATTTAGAATTTGTGAAGTGCAAAAAGAAATTTGCATATAACATGGCTTTTTAGCTGTTTTCAACTTAGGCACTAAACAAAGTCCTTTTTGGTCAAGCAAAATGCAGAAGCGTCTTTACAGTATAACATGAAGAAGAGGGTGGACACTTTTCCAGCTCAAATAAAGGACAGTGGCTTAATCTTCAGTCTCTGGGCGAGCGATGTGCAGGTCTTCAGCTGATTCTCCAGATACTGAATGCCGCCAACCGCGTCCACGGCCTTCATGTTATTGCCCTCCTTGTCGCCGGCCAACAGCACGGGCTTGGAAGGATCGGTCTGGAAGGATTAAGAAAAGAGTTTAGAGTTGATCTATGAAGAATTAAGAATGCTTCTCCTACCGGTGTGACTCCACGCAGACGTGAATTGAAGTCGCTCATGCGCTCCTCAAAGTCAGGCGCAAAGCAGTTGGGATCGACGGCAATGAAAACCTGTCCCAGATCAGCAGCTGAATTGGCGCCCGCGTGCGTCCATTTGCGCACCTGTGTGGAGTACTTGGCGCCGGACATGACACCCGACAGAATGTCCACCATGGCGCCCAGACCGAAGCCCTTGTAGCCAGAGGTGAGCTCAGATCCGCCCAGGGGCATCAGGCAGCCCGTGTTGAAGCCCAGCTCGGCGTCGTTTGTCACATTACCCTCGGGATCCTGAGCCCAGCCATCGGGCAGAGGAGCGCCCTTCCTGCGCTGGATCTCAATCTTACCCACAGCCACCGCAGTTGTGGCCATGTCCAGGAGGAACTTATCACCATTGGCGGCGGGAGCACCTAAAGACAGAGGATTTGTGCCAAGAGCAGCCTCCTTGGCACCCGTCGGAGCCATCAGTGGGGACGTGTTTGTCATGGACATGCCAACGAGGCCCTGCTCCATCGCCCGTATGGCGTACCAGCCAGCCATGCCGTAGTGATTGGATCCCTTGGCACAGACCCAGCCAACTCCGACATTCTTGGCTTTCTTGATGGCCAAGTCCATGCAGAAGTTGCCCACAACAGCGCCAAGTCCATTGAGTCCATCCACCCAGGCAGTCGAAGGGGTTTCCTTGAGTATCTTTGGCTCGGCAGCGCCGTCTGTCGAGTTGATGGCCAGATCGTTGATGTACATCTCGAGGCGGTTCATGCCATGGCTAAAGTGTCCCCGATAATCGGCGGCAACCAGAAGCTCCGCCTGAGCCACCGCATGCTCCTCGGGAACGTTGACGGCCTTGAAGCAGTCGATCATAAAGCGACGCGACTCCGCGACTGCCACCAAATTGGCTGAGCTCGAACCCGACGACATTCTTCGTATGGAGATGGCAAAGTCTAAAGCAACAACGACAAAAACAAATCCTTGATCAACAATGGATACGAACAATTCAAGTGAAGAAGCGTCAACGTTTTGCGTTCGTTCAGATCAGCGGCGAGTTTGCGACTGCTTTTTGGCCTGAAGCTGCCCCTCAACGTCTAATAATTATAATTAATCTAGCAAATTCTCTCACACACACACATAAGCATGTTGATACCCCTAGGCCTCTAGAGACCCCCTCTCTTTTCAGTTAGAAACAACAAAGGGAGCGGGGTTTTTTACAATTCTGATATCTCTGTTTGTTTTTTTGTGTTTTTGGCAAACTTGAAATTTCTCATATCTTATTTCTGGAGAGGGGCAGAGAGTGAGTGAGGAGAACGAGAGAGGCAGCGTGTTTACTGAATACTTATCAGTCTAGCAGTTTGTAACAATATATGTGTTTATATAGCTTGACGTTGATGATATGGAAACTAAGCGAACTCAAAATCTCTTTATGCTAGACGAACGCGCGTGCGAGTAGTATATATATTTTTTTTTTTTTTTTTTAAGAGGGTTCAATAATTTTTTGCCACGGATCGCTTAGAAACTGGTTTTATGCTAATACCACATAGATATTAAAATTAGGTCAATATCATTAGCATGTCATCCAGTTGGGTCAAGGTTCAGTACGTTTTTAAAAGTATTTTGCTGTCCTAAAGAGTCTCTATATCAGCGGTCAAAGAAATAATTTCTAATAACCTAATAGTGATTTTCTTTTGAGATATATACATATTATATTGAGATATGTATATCTGTAAGAAACTTCATATCAATAGTAAAATTCAAATAATTATTTAACTAGGATTCAATTATTTAAAGTTCAATTGGGATCATTTTTTGAGTGGAAAAGAATTCTTAGAACCCCGATATCAATTACTTGTCAAGCGAATTATCTATTTGATGAATTGGCCCTTTATAATATAGCACGATCAATTTTAATTGATAATGCATTATACAAGATAAAAGTTTTCTTTTGGAGAATTGCGAGAGCATTATCCAATCATTTACACAATTAGCTGTCAAGGGTATTTCATTTTCGGCTTTTCGTTTTTAGATTTTTTCTAGGGGGCTCGCAATCTGTCTTTACACATACAAATAAAAATAAACATATACTTATACCTATATACACTTGTATATACTCAAGTTTATCAATTATTCATGTGACATTTATATGTGTACATATTGATGTGACTGTGACTGTAGCCGAGCTCAAGTTTTGAAAATTCCGAGTGTATGTGGGAAGTGGCAGCAGCGTCGAGTGTTTGCGCTCGTTGTTAATGACCTTGAACTTCAATTGCGGCGTTTGATATGAATGAAATACGTTAATAACAATTGATGGTAGAATTAATTATGCAATAGGGGTCTGCAATGTGTTGGATACGCACTATTGATTAATTGTAGCGGAAATGTACTGTACAATGAAACAATGATATTAATGAAGTGTATTACGAGTACTCTGAAGTGTTTACATGCCTCATTTGTCACAACATTTACGGGGTGTTAACTTGTTTACATGGGCCACACCCACTTGAGTCCAGCAAGTTCTGTGCTGACCTCACACAATGAAAGCGAAAATTGCTGATGGTTGAGCATTAACAAAATGACTTAAGGTGAAACAGAAAGCACTATATATAAAGCTGATAGCCATTGAAACCTAATCTTATCAGCCCCAAATTAAGGGGCATTCTTATCGATAGAACCATGGCCTGTTTTTTAGACTCCTAAGCAGCTGCTGTGATTTTCTATTGTATTTTATTTTTTTAATTTATAATTTTTACCCATACCATTTAAATTTAACATGGTGCTCCATTTCCACTCGCTCCATTTTTAAAAAATCAAATACAAGTTTTTTTACGTTTTTAGGTCAAAGTTTTTTATTTTCCGCTTTTTATTAGTTTTGAAATAAAAGTAGATCCTGTTCGCAGGTTGTGTACTATGAACTTTCTACAAAGGTCAATTTTTTGTATACATTTTTTAATGGTTTGTTAAAATTTTGTCGGTAAATATTTACATAAGATTGGGATCTATATCAGTGGTGTCACATTTTGGACACCACTGATCTAAATCATCTACAATTTTCATAAATGTCATTGGTTTTATTTTAAGTCTTTTGGCCAGTTCCTCGCACGTATTGAACTGATTATCCAGATACTCCAGACCTCCCGCTTTATCCACGTTCTTCATATTCTTGGCCTCCTTATTGCCGGCTATCATCACAGGCTTTTTGGGATCAGTCTGTGAAAATAACATATTAATTAAAGTTATTTCAATTTATGCAATCTCACCTACAGGTTTAACTCCCCTTAGACGACAGAAAAAATCCCTCAAACGCCCCTCGAAATCAGGTGCAAAGCAAGCGGGACCGAACACGCAGTGTTGAAGGCCAGTACAGCATCGTTTGATACCTTACCCTCAGGATTCTGAGCCCAGCCATCGGGCAGGAGCGCGCCCTTCCTGCAAATTGCCCACAACAGCTCCAAGTCTATTGTGTCCATCCACCCAGGCAGTCGAAGGGGTTTCCTTAAGTATTTATGGCTTGGCAGCGCCATCTGTCGAGTTGATGGCCAGATCGTTGATGTACATCTCGAGGAAATGCATTTGTCGCGACACAAAAATAAATCACACGCTCAATTTTGAATTTTGACAAACACGAGTCGACACAAAATTCTTCGTGTCACGGCACAAGCTTAAATCCAGTTCAGAAACGTCCCTAAACCTGTTAACTTATTAGGCTTAAAAAGGTTTATTTGATTTATCGATTCACACTGTGTTATTACGGATATGAATTAATAATAAACCAGGTATAGTCTATAGATACATTCTGTCCATATTTATCACACTTCATTTGTCATCGCCTGTTTTGACCCGTGTATAAAAATGATAAAGCGTTAATTGAAGCAAAACGGGTTTTTCGGGGAGCCTCGTTAAGTATCGAGAACAAGTGTTCGGGTGTTCATTTAATGCGCTTTCAATTAGGCAATCAACTTGTCATTAGTAATGCCTGTCCGAACTGGAACAATGACTGAAACAGCAATTGAATTAAAGACCCAAAAACGTCACAGATAAATAAACGATATTTGATGAGTAAACTCGCAAACGCCCAAAGTGTATTGTGATATATGAACATATGTATCTATTAAATGATAAATGAAAAAAAGATCTAATAATTTGTATTATGATGATAATATGATCACAAAACAGATTAAGATAATCTAATGTCATTTTTATAAAATAAATACTATAAGTTGATACCTATTATTTAGCTGCGTTAATTTTCTAGGTAATATTTTAATGGGAAACAAAGTGCTTACAGTCGCTAAATTTAAAGTTATCACATGTAAACAAACTGCCACTTGTTGAGTCGCATTCAAATTTGCTAATTTTATAGCTGTTCCACAAAAATAAACGTTTGTTTTAATTATAATTGTATAAATACAAATATGTATATACACATACATATGTATATGCATTGTATATGTATTTAATTTGGCTGACTTTGCGTGGGCGGCATTCACAATTCGCAAGATTCGTAAGATTCGCGTCGATAAGAACACGGTGACAGCATACGAGTTCGAATTCGAATTCGAAATGCTTACGTTTCGTTGTCCGTTGGCGTAGAGGAGGAAGCCCAGAGATAGGCATATATAAATCATAACGCATAGATAATAAACAATTGCTCGCGTTATTAGCATAATAATGCTTAAACTTACCGCTGTTATTTGCATTTGCTTTTGGCTCTGCTGCAAATGTTGTTGTATGCGCTGCTGCTGCAGCTGCGAGAACACGCCCACATGCCTGTTGTAATTGTTGGCGCCTTTGAAGTGTGTGAATTAACCGCCAACTGATGTTTGTGTGGGTGTTGGTAGCGATCGCACGACGCGAGCAGCGCAATGTCAACGACGCCATAGTCAGAGTGATTACGCTAAGCGCCACTCAAATAGCACATCTACGAATTTAACATTGAATTCAAAAAGAAACAATTCCAAATTAAAGACGTGAAACTGAAAGACTTGGCATTTTTAATATTTAAATTCTGTACAATTTACAACTACTAGAGTAATGTGTGAAAGATATGCAACTATTCAATTTTATATTTTTTTTTTATTTTTTAATAAAACTTTCAAGTGTCAGTAACCATTACTTTTTAAGTTTATTTACAATTAATTTCACACGCGTTTCTAATCAGCTGGTGTGGAGTGTACCGCGAAAATGAACTACAAAAAAAATATCAATAACAACAACACGATCACACAAACAAAGCCCAAAAACAGAAACTAGTTAAGGCGACGTAAGACGAGCACGTAAAAAGAACATCAAGCAAATAGACAAGACAACGAGCTACGTAACGTACGAAGGGGCCGAAAGGGGATAAACAAGCAAAACAGCTGACGCAGACGTCGACGACTCTGCTGCCGTCGCCGCTTCTGTTGCTCTCAAGTTTTTTGCCTTTTGCCTTGCACTTTTTAGTTATTCTCTAGCCGCGTGTGTTTCAAAACGTTTTAACTGCGTTGAGCGCGTTTAAAAGTTGTGATTTTTTTGGGAACGCGTCGTATAATAACAATAATAATAACAATTACCCAACGAAATAGAAGACGAATGTTTATAGCGCGCCGGCAAACACAACAACTAACAACACAAATACTACGTAAAGTATTATAATGAGCACAATATACACAAAATACAAATCGCAACTAGTTCATATTTGCACGCAAACAGCTATTTATGTAATTTGCCTGACGCTACAGTAACAACAACAACAGCACAATTCGCATAAAGCTACTATGAAGCCAACAACAAAGCACAAGGCAGAATGCGTATATTTTCTTCTTATTTTTGTTTTTATTTAACGCCTGGTCGCCTCTCGTGCTGCGTTGTCGTCGTTGTGCGTCGGAGCACCAAGTTGAACTGCCATGAACTGAGTTGGAGGCGTTTGTAGCCGACGACGACGACGACGACGACGACGACGACGCTATCGCTTTTCCACAAGGTGCCCCAAGCGACGACTATCAATTGATGAAAAGTGAAATTTAAATTGTATACAATTGCTCGCGCCATGCGTAGAAATGCGTGGAAGCAGGCACAAAAAGAACGAAAGAGAAACAATGAGAGAGAGAGAGAGCGCGCGCATACAAACAAATATGACCTTGACAATAACCATATTGAAAAGCGTTTGCTTATTGTGGCTAATTAATAGCAAAAACATTTAAATGCACTTTGTTAAGTTGATTATGCAGTTATGTTTACTTTTTTGCTGCTATGCACACAATGTGCAAATCAATTTAATTTGTTTATATTAGCAATGGAGCTGCAAAACTATCGATGGCGTTATCGATATACATATCGAAGATTTTTGCGCCAATTGCAGAAAATTCAAACTTGCAAAAACAAGAGAATAGAAAAGCTTATGCGTCACTGTTGTTGTTGTTGTTGTTGTTGATTCAGTGATATTCTAACCGCTTTATATGGTAATTTGTATTCGGTGTATGCTAATATTCTATTTCACCTGCTATGCACCATAATTATAATAATTATTAAATTCACATTGTTTATACACGTATGCAAATAACAAATGTCAACCAGGTCGCGACTCACAACGAATGATTTCGAGTGTTTTCGAGTACTCGCTCGAGTGCCCCTATTAGCACATGCCACTGATTACATGTCACTGACAGCAGAGCCCAAGATAGATGGAGTCGCCTACGCCGCCGATACTGACCATCAATATGGCTATAGTTTATCGGCAGCTCAGTGGATTTTTATGGATGCCCAGCAAAAGGGCATAAATGTTAGCTGTTAAGGAATCGAATTATAATCTCGACGAGCTCATTTTGGAGTAATTTCAGTTGCCCCAGAGGCAAAAACAATAAATTAACAGCAAATGCTAAAATAAACAAGAAAAAAGTTTAGCTTTGGTTCGCCGAAAATTTGATACCCTAATAGAGACCTGCTAGATAAAATTTTCTTAATTCAAGGAGACTAAGAGACTCGTTCACATAGAAACAAACGTTCATGGCTTTATTATTTATTAATTAAAAATATATTAAGTGACATAATCATAATAACCTCTGCAAGGGTATAAACAAACAAACAAACGATAACAAACAAATATACACACACGTAAACAATCATACATATGTCATCATCATCATCAACAGAATGATGGCATATTATAGAACAGCAACAATGCTGAGTCAGAGTTGTCATCCGAAAGCCCCAATTGGGGCCGGACTCAGACTGAGACTGAGACTGCGACTCTGAGTTGGGCTTTGACTGTTAGCTGTGGCTTTCGCTTGGCACGCTCAGCGCATTCCATTCGAGTGCAGAACGCCGGTGGAGACAGTCGAGACAGTTGAGACAGCGCCACGCAGCTGTACGCGTCGATTGATTAATAATCAAGTCAGGCTGAAGCAAGATAGCGGCAAAGGGGGATAAGCCCAAAAAAAATAATAAGAAATACAGAAAGGCATATCAACAAAAATACAACAAGCCACAATAACTAACAACTAACTGTGGTAACTTCTGGGTTTTAACCAATCGAAGACGCTGGCGAAACGCAACGTTTTGCTAATTACTTTGTTTTTCTTTTGGTTCTGGTTCTGTTTCCTCTCCCAACTGTTTTTAGCTTTGGCTGAAACATTTAAAAGCCAAAAGTTTTCAGTGTGTTTTCGTTTTGGCCTCGTGAAAGTTTCCACACTGCGTGCCACGGGTAAGTACTAAAAACTCAAATCAAAATTCGAGTTCTGTTTTTTGGCATTGACGCGTAATCAGCATACAGACACAACCAGAAATAATTTCACTTAATTGCAGTTAACAAATTACAAAAATGGCCAACACGAACGTGAAAATCATCGAATCAAAACTCGACCTGTTTCAAGCACCACGGAGCTATGCATTGGCACACGCCGTTGAATCATCATTCAGTGCAATCCGAGGCACCCTCGCCTGGCAGTTCGCCCTCATCTTTGGCGATGTGGATGAGCTGAGACAGCGCCGCGTCACCAGCGGCAACTGCGTCGTGTTGGAGCACAATGCACGATTTGTTTACTATCTGGTCACCAAGGCGAATCTCTACGCCACGAGCACATATGATGATGTCCAAGCGGCCTTAATTTGCCTGCGAGAGCATATGGTAAGCAATTGAGGCAATTACAGATCATAATGAATCAGTTGTTGAGCTTTAATGCGCTTTTAAGTCTATGAAGAGATTTAATCTTTAGAGAAGTAAAGAAAGATAGAGAAAATTCAACTGGAAGAGCATTAATGTGCTTTTAAGCTTATGAGTTAAGATTACATCTTTAGAGAAGAAAAGAAAGATAGAGAGAACTCAAGTTGAAGAGCTTTAATGTGCTTTTAAGCTTAATAATATTTAGTTAAGATTACATCTTTAGAGAAGAAAAGAAAGATAGAGAGCATTCAAGTTGAAGAGATTTCTATGTGCTTTTCAGCTTAATAATCTTTAGTACTCATCTTCAATCATCAACTTTATTTTTAAAAATCATTAACAAGGTAGTCTCTGAAACAGGAAATTCGTTGTAGAACAAAATATCAATTAAGTTGACTTTGAAGATAATGGCCGAAACAAACGGGAATGTGCCGTTAACGTGTTTGAAGCAACGAACAAAGCAAAGCAATCACTCGATAAACAGCATAGAGCGAGCAGATCAAGTAGCAGATGGACCAGTAGATCAACCCTTGAACAAAGACTCTCAAGCGGATCAAGATAAAGCAAACATTGACATTATCTTGAGCTGTTCGAAATTCATAAGCGAAAATGAAAGGGATATCATTTCTTTGTGCTTAGCCATGTTTGTGATTCTTACAGCTATGGTGGTATCTGAGTATTTTCGGGATTAGATAACATATGTCAGGAATTCTTCAAACTAGTTTTAAATAATATTTAACAACGAAATATTGTTTAATTTCCAATAAAAGTTTCTTCAAATCAATTCTGTAACAGAAAAAACTAGCTAAATTTAACATGTTTAAAATTGAAATTCTAAATTTGTGATATTTCTACGAGCGTATTTCCATAAGGTAGGGTATTCAATCAGTCTACAATTGATTCCAGATTTTTATTAATTAACAATCAAATATTTCCACAGCGCAATCATGAAATCACCAAAGTGGCCATGCCACGCATCTGTTGTGGCAACGATGGCCTCGAATGGAAGCAAGTGAAGCGCATTATGCAGCAGATCTTTGCCCACAGCGAGTATCCCATCGAGATACTGATTTGTGAGTATGACGACATCTCCAAAGAGGTGAGTAATTATCCAAATACAAAAAAAATGATAATAAGTAGCGAATTATTGTTAATCTCATTATATATTTGCAGCTGGCTGTGTCCAAGTGTCAGATTACCGAGGCCAAGGGAAATTTGTTTAGCGCACCGGAAAACTTTGCCCTGGTTCATTCCGTTAGCGCTGACTTTGCCATGTGTGCTGGCATCAATTTGCAGTTCCGCTGCAAGTTCGGGCATGTGGATGATCTGAAGAAGCAGAACAAGCACATGGGAAATGTGGCTGTATTGGAGCAGGGCGGTCGCTTCATTTACAATCTGGTTACCAAGGAGCGGGCACACGAGAAATGCACCTACACGGCACTGTACTACGCACTGTTGGCCATGCGTGAACATATGGTAGGAAGCAGCTCCATTCTTGAATGTAATCCAACTCTAACTTCTCTTTTATTTCCGTAGCGTGAGCACAGTGTAACCAAGTTGGCCATTCCACGACTGGGCTGTGGCATTGATCGTCTGGACTGGCTGCGTGTGCGCAGTTTGTTGGAGCTGGTCTTCGTCAGCGACAGCGTGGACATCATTGCCTTCTTCTATGAGCCGCCCAGCATGGATCGGGATACCATCAAGGTGATGTGCCCCACCTGCCATCACATGAAACTCATGCACTTACCGCGCAGCGTCAGCTCATCCCGACACTCGCTCTACAGGGAGAAGACTCCATTCTAAGCGATCAGGATAACCTTTAATTATTGTATATATATATATTTATTGATAACACAACGCGGTTGGGTTTGCATGGGATTATTTGGACTTGAGCACAGCACCAGATGCACGCACCGTTACTTATCTAGTTGCTAAGAGTTTTGGATAAAGACATATTTATGGATATTTATGTAATTTAAAGAAAATAAAAGACACCGCCCTTTGGCTGACAATTAAACGTTAATTGATTAATTTACCTATCAATATTAATCCAAGTAAGCTGTATTTAAAGTCAGTCGGAATTCTCTGCTCATACAACAATGTATTCTCCGAAACTTTTAGATCTGCGAGACGCCTTTCGTCGTGCTTTTGTCCTGGGCATGGCTGCCAGCTATAAACTCAACGAGGTCGATGGGGACCTCTTCTCAGCCCCCAAGACGCACTCCCTGGCCCACTGTGTGGGCGCCGATCTTGGAATGGGCGCTGGCATTGCGGTCAAATTCAAGCAAGTCTACGGCAAAGTGGATGAGCTGCGTGCCCAGAAGGCCGCCAGTGGTGAAGTGGCTGTGCTGAAGGATGACCAACGCTACATATATTATCTGGTGACCAAGCCACAGAGCTGGGACAAACCCACCTACGATTCGCTGCAGTCTTCGCTGGAGAAGATGCGCGATCACATGGTAAAAGCATTAAAATGTTCAAGTGTAATGTTTTTCAATAATTTATTCTGCAGCTGAAGAATGACATTGATAAGCTGGCCATACCACGCATTGGCTGTGGCATCGATGGCCTGGAGTGGGACAAGGTGAGCGCATTGCTGGAGCAGGTCTTTGGCAAGGAGCAGGTGGAGATTGTGGTCTACAACTACGTGCCGCCGCAATAGAAGCAACTTAAGGAACTTGCAAATAGTTTATATTTAATGGTGTGCCTGTTTATTATTTGGCTGTGCTTGGCACATAATTATAGACAACCAGCTCCGTAGCATCTGCCTGAAATATCTCAATGAGCATGTCTTTGACTTTCGTCCAGCTGAGTCCATCCAAACCGCAGCCGATGCGAGGCAGCGCCAGCTTCTGCACATTGTGTTTAGCCTGCAGGACACAGTTTAACTTTTACAATAGAATCATATGCTTTGATTGTCTGACTTACCATATGCTGTTGCATGGCGCTCAAGGAACTGTGCAACAATTGATAAGTGGGTTTCCCCCAGCTGCTTTGCTTCGTAATCAGATAGTAAACGTAACGCTCCTGATGCTGCAGTATGGCCACGCCCCCTGGCTGCACGTTCTGCTTTTGCAAAGCAGCCATCTGACCAAATTTATTACTATAAAAAAAACAGAATAATGTTAATTGTGGATAAGAGAAAACTCTTTGAGTAACCCACCGAAATTTCACAGCGATTCCTTTGCCCATACGCAAATCAGCAGCCACACAATGACACATCGAATAATCGTTGCCAGCGGAAAATAAGTCGCCGTTGACTTCTTTCAGCTTGAAATCTGTCATTTTTACACACAGATTTTTATAAAACAAACAACTTTCTCAAATTGTATTTCCAATATTGCCGCGCGAAAGCACAACACTAACGTAAACAAGTGAATGGCAAAAAGCAAAGAACTTCAACAACTGACTGCTTCAGTGCTGTAAAATGAGTAAGTATTGCAGTGTGTTAAAAGTAGTGAGCATATTCAGTCACTGTTACATTTAAATAGCAGAATTATAATTTTATTAAGTAATTTTAAGTATTTAAATTATTGATAAAGCTTTTAGTGAAACATGAGTAAATTACTACGTTTAATTGACGCATTTTATAATAGTAGTTGTGATTTAGTCGTTACTTTTAATATCAGCTGTGACGAGGTACTGAAAAATACCTGCAACTGATTACAAAATTCATAGTTCAATTCAGATAATGTTTTTGCTGTTCTTAACTTGATATAAATGAGTTTTATTTTCAATTTTGTCGCTGCAATCATACGCAAAATGCTGGAGCTGCTGCAGATTGGAGGCAAACTAACGCACACTCTGAGCATTTATGTGAAAACGAACACGGGTCGCACTTTGTCGGTCAACCTGGAGCCGCAGTGGGACATTAAGAACGTCAAGGAACTGGTGGCGCCCCAATTGGGACTCCAGCCGGAGGAGGTGAAGATCATATTTGCCGGCAAAGAACTCAGCGATGCGACCACCATTGAGGTATATATTCAAATATTTGAAGAATTACTGCTAATCTTTAATCAGTTGTTTTGATAGCAATGTGATCTGGGACAACAGAGTGTTCTCCATGCCATCCGACTGCGTCCGCCCACGCAGCGGGAACGAGAGCGACAAGCGAGCACGCTGATGGAGGAGGAACCGACCGGAGAGGAGCCATCGAAGCCGCTGAACGAAACGCTGCTCGATCTGCAGCTGGAAAGCGAGGAGCGCCTCAACATCACCGACGAGGGTGAGCTACAGCTGGCCAGCTACGAATCATTGCTAATCTTTCGGCCACATCCGCAGAGCGTGCCCGTGCCAAGGCGCATTTCTTCGTCCACTGCGGCCAGTGCGAGAAGCTGTGCAAGGGCAAACTGCGTGTGAGGTGCTCCCTGTGCAAAGGCGGCGCCTTCACGGTCCATCGTGATCCCGAGTGCTGGGATGATGTGCTCAAGCCACGGCGCATTCGTGGCCACTGCGAGAGTCTCGAGATTGCCTGTGTGGACAACGATGCTGGGGATCTGCCCTTTGTCGAGTTCTACTTCAAGTGTGCGGAACATGTTTCGGGCGGAGAAAAAGACTTTGCAGTTCCCCTAAACTTGATTAAAAACAACATCAAAGATGTGCCCTGTTTGGCCTGCACGGATGTGAGGTGAGCCAGGCATTAAATAACCATTTCGATCCTTAATCCTTGTCCTCTTTTTAGTGAAACGGTTCTGGTTTTTCCGTGCGCCTCGCAGCACGTCACCTGCATCGATTGCTTCCGCGATTACTGTCGCTCGCGTCTCAGTGAACGCCAGTTTATGCCGCATCCGGACTTTGGCTACACGCTGCCCTGTCCGGCCGGCTGTGAGCACTCCTTCATTGAGGAAATCCATCACTTCAAGCTGCTGTCACGCGAGGAGTACGATCGCTATCAACGCTTTGCCACCGAGGAGTATGTACTACAGGCTGGCGGCGTGCTCTGTCCCCAGCCTGGCTGTGGCATGGGCTTGCTGGTGGAGCCCGATTGCCAGAAGGTAACCTGCCAGAATGGCTGTGGCTATGTCTTCTGTCGCAATTGCCTGCAGGGCTATCACATTGGCGAATGTTTGCCCGAAGGTGGCGCTGGCAATGCACAAAACTCCTGTGAATACACCGTGGATCCCAATGTGAGTATATTGTATGTTGTATCTTTTACTATGTAATTTTAACATATTATAAATCACAGCGCGCTGCCGAAGCTCGCTGGGAGGAGGCCAGCAATGTGACCATCAAAGTGAGCACCAAGCCCTGTCCAAAGTGTCGCACACCCACGGAGCGTGATGGTAAGTTACCATACCTGATTACAGATGCTTAGATAACACCATTTCTTATGCTCAATTCCAATCCCTTTCACGACAGGTGGCTGCATGCACATGGTCTGCACACGCGCTGGCTGCGGCTTCGAATGGTGTTGGGTCTGTCAGACCGAGTGGACGCGTGACTGCATGGGCGCCCATTGGTTTGGCTGAATCATCTTCTTAACTGGGAAAAGAGTGCATTATTTTATCTTTCGTTTATTTGTTGACTATTCTGTATGCGTTTTGCCTGTTATAAAGACTGTTAAAGTAACTAAAAGAAAGTAAATTTTGAAAAACATACTTTAAAAATTATAATAAACATTAAATTATAGCTTAAGCTTTCTATTAATCTACTATAATTTTTATAATAACTTTGTTATAGTTTGTACCTTGAGTTTAGGTCATATAGTCCTACGGGAATGATTCCCTGTAGCCCACACACCCTGTATGTCGTCTACAGAATCAATAACAAAAACACCCTTGACTGGTTATCCCCAGCACCACCCACCTCAACCGGACCACCATCCTACCCCACTGTGTTCTGGCGTTGCGTGCGCACGCTTTGTTTACGTTTTTCTTTATTTTTTTTTGTTGGTTGATTCCGCCGCATCGTTGTCACCCGCCATATTTTGGAGGCTTTTGCTGTTGACTGCGAAAACCGCAAAACACACAACACGTGCATCTAGCGAGAGAGAGAGAGCGAGAGAGTGAGAGCAAGTACCATAATGAGTGTGCAAAGAGAGCAGAAGCATTTGCGCAGAATGTTCGCTTATTCTCGCGCTCTCTTTCTTGAGCTCTCTCCCAGATTCAATCAATATTAATGGCAACTATTGACTGTACATGTGTGTGAGTGAGCTTATGTGTGTGTGCGTGTCTGTTTACCTTTCCGGTTATAATACTTGCGGTCATTGGAATTCCTTATCGGTCAAGTACTAGAATCATTTTGACCTTAGTTTAAGCGAGCAGCTTTCCGTATTGAGAATATACGATTTCTACGCCGTAATGTAGGCTATAGTTTATAGTATCCATTATCCGGGCACATCAATAAAGCAGGCGCATACATACCCATTGATAACATGACCAGCACTGAACCAGGAAAACCTCCATGACAATTGCCGCGATTCGCCTGCGCGCTCTCTCGCTATCTCCTTAGCCCCTCTCTCCCATCCGTCACACTCTTGCGCATTTTGATAAAGCTCTCTGTTTTTGTTCGGTTTCTGTTTTGTGCTCTAATTCGTAAGCAAAGTAAATGAAATTTACAAATGACATTTGCCAGAGAGAAAGAGCGGGAGAGTGAGAGCATTCCATTGCAATTGGCAAATGTGAGCGCGCTCTCTCGCGTGTGCGCTCTCTTCAACCTCGCGAACCCAACAAAAGCTCATAAAACGGAGCGTGTGTGGGCAGGTTGCCCATCAAATCGGGTCACATAGTTTGCGCTGGGTTCCCCAGTGCAGCACAGCCGTTGTGCCGTGCTTTTTTTCTTGTTGCCTTCTTCTGTTTTCTTCGTTCTGTTGTGTGCCTTGTTGTGTATCGCCCCTGTTGTTGTTTCGCCGCTCTGTCGCTCTGGCGCTTGCTGCTTTTTCGCCGCCGTCTTTTGCCAGTTTTTCTTCTTTGTACAATTTTCGGGGGTACTGACGACAACGGCGTCGAGGCTCTCGGTGTATAAATGGTAGCGCGCCAGCCGTATCGCATTTCAGTCTACGTTGGACTTTGGCGCGCATCGCACACGCTGCGTATACGTAACGCAGTTACATCCAAGGTTTAATCAGTCGGCACTTGCCCATCTAAATCGGAATGTGATTGTCGCTGTGTGTGAGTGCGTCTACGAGTTTTTTTTCGCACATTTGATCGTTTGCTACGTAGCCTCTCTTCGATTTTTTGCGCGAAAGTGTAAAGAGTGTCGTGAACGAGAGTGTGTGGGAATTCGCTGTAAATTTGAATTTGTGCGCAACGTTGCAAATGTAACGGTATTTTTGAAATTATTGAAATCTATGAACGCTTCTAATGCAAAAAGTGAAATAATTAAATGAAAAGTAACAATATTGAATAAAAAGTATATAAAAATAAAAAACTATGCATATGTATTCATAATAGGTAAATATTCAAAGAAAATAAATTTTATTTTAAAATCTGGATTTTAAATAATATGTTTGTAAATAATAAAAAATCAATTTAAGAGTCCTTCAAATGAAATTTTCAATATTCTTGCAAATAATTAAATACAGTCGAACTTCCCTAACTCGAATCACCATTATCCGAGAAAAAGTTCGAGTTAGGGAGACTTCGAGTTAGGGAATTTTTATTTTTTACTGTTTTAAATGAAACTACAATTTCATTCATTCATAAATACATTTCAAATTGCAAACTTTTCTTGTTATTTTCAACAAAAAAAAATTCCAGTTTGTTCAAGACTGGTCGATATTCTCAAAAATAGGTTTTATCGTTCTTTTGCTGTATCCAGAAGATGTTCCCGATTCAAATGACACAATTAATTTTCCATTTTTTAATATAATGAAAACTGTTTTTTTTTTTTTAGGCACTTCAATTTTTTTGGTCCACTTTTAAATTTTGTAACAAATAAGTTAAAAGATTTCTTACATTTTCTGTTGCCATGGTAAATAATCTTGAGCTACAGGGAAAGTTCATTACGAACATCTTTCCTAAAGCAATTTCACAAGCTTAAGTAATTTTTGATGCAAAATTCTATCATATTCCATCAAAATAAGTATCAAATCGAGCCGGTAACAAATCCATAAAAGTTAAACGAAAAAAAATTCAAACTTTATTTGGAATTTTCCCGAAAAATTCGACTTACAGAAGTACGGGCCAATATTTTTCTTCGAGTTAGGGAGAAATTCGAGTTAAGGAAGTTCGAGTTAGGGAAGTAGAATTGTATGAAATTTGCTCAGTAAACGCTATTGCCACTCGATTTTGTTCGAGTTAGAGAAAATTCGAGTTAGGGAAGTTCGAGTTAGGGAAGTTCGACTGTATATATATAAGTAAATGTACGCAATCGCTTAAAATTAGTATCCCTTCTCCATTATAATATTTGTCGTATACGCACTTGCCCCAATTATTGAAAAGCATCAGCAAGAATAACAGCAAAACACAAACACAAACGGAACAGCAACAACAACAACAACAGCAAGAGCAATACGCATGAAGCTCTCAATTAAAATTGCATTTAAATAAAACTGCAGCATACTTGCAGGCGCTGTCAATATTTGCTAGCTCAAGTGCGAGCAGGAGCTCACATATTGTGACGTATGTGCAAGCAACGACGTCAACGTAATAATTACTATGCAGGTGCGCATGTATGTGTGCATATGTCACATACATACAGACAGAAACGAGCTGCTGCTGCTGCGAAATGAAACTGTTAAATGTGTAGAGAGCATAGCCAAGAATTAATGAAGCTGTGTTCTGTGTCCTGTGCTCTGCGCTCAGCCAACGCAGTAAGTTGACTCGACACGACTCAACTCGCTGTGTTTTTATTGATTTATATGCGCTGAAACTGGGCGGCTGTTGCTGTCCCAAAACAGTACACACATACACAGACAGATAGTAGCAGCATCTCGCAGCTCATGCCCCAAAACTTCCGTTTCCCACTGTGCACTTGCAACGCATGAGCATCTAAAAAAGAGAGAGAGAGAGAGCGAGAGAGTGGGCGAGGGAGAACGCTAGTTGGGGGACTGAGATAGCATCCAATGCTGAGCCTGATTGCAGTTGCCCAATTTATGGGGCTCGGTTCATTTGCAGTTCCCATTTCTGCCTTCTTGCACACGCACTCATCATAACCCTTTTTCGATTGCCATTTACATGCGAAAAGCTCTCGCTCTCTGCCGGTCGCACGCTCTCCCTCTGACTCTCTCTCGCTCTCTCTCTTCGTTGGTTTGGCTTTTGTCTCTCTGCGCTGAGCGCGTGTTTACATTTACATTGATTATGTTATCCCCAGCGCGTGGCTGCTAATAGAGTTGCTGCCTCCCTCTTTCGACCATCCCTTCCTGGAATTTGCTAATTTGTGCTCCGGCAAACCAACAGCAAGAGCAAGAGCAACAGCAGCAGCAGAACATCAGCCAACTTCAACGCCCAATCAATAAACTCTGATGACGCTCTCAACTCATCAATCGCTTTGAACAATTGTTTTTGTTATTTGTCTTTGTTTTTATGTGTTGCTCAACATTATTTTTGCAAAAACAAAAAATAAGAACCCATTTTTATTAATCAATAAGCGACACACGTCAGGCGCAAGCTCCCTCTCACGCACACACACACACACAAACACACCCACTCACAACACACACATGCACACACACTTATGCATAGCTACTGCTGCTGCAAGACGCTGCCTGGTTATGGCTCCTGGTCCGGCAACTGTTTCATATTCAACATGCCACCCCCCGCCCCCTCTACCTCTCGCACTCACACCTCTATCCTCTCCCACTTCATCACTCTCTCTCTCTCTCTTTCACACTCACTGAAAGTGTGCACTTTTGTGGCTCATTAACGGTTTGCGTGCGACCGAAGTGCATGTGGCTATTATGCATCCATCTCCATGTATGTGTGTATGCAAGTGTTTGTGTGTGTGTGTGTTTGTGTATTGCTCGCTCGATAAGTTGAGTTGCTTGTTGTTGCTGCCAGTGCGTGAGTGCAACACAAACATCATTTTGCGGGTGGGCTCATTATAAGGCGCAATTTGAGGCATCCATCATCTTCAACAACTGCATCACATCTGCTCAACTGGCAGCTCAGCTGCTGCACGATATTTCCGACATGTTAAGCCCAATGTTGCCACGACTATCAGAAACGTTTAGCAACTAAGTTGGCTTAAATGCTCTTATTTATGAAATAAAATAAACAGAGAGAAAAAGAGTGAAACAGGAATTGAAGTTCATTCATAAAAATTTAACTGCATACTTTCTGGCGTAAGTTAAAAATTTTCAAATTTGTTTAACTATTTAAAATGCTGAATATAAATAAAATAAAATAATTTAACAATACTTAAATAAGCAAAATTGGTTTTGGTGCTTAAAAAATTTTATTCAGCTAAATTGATTGTCACTTTTATCTATTTTTTTTTAATTCATACTTATGATTTATTAAAGATGCTTAGTATTTGCTTTTATTTTAACGAAATTTATAAATAATTATGTCAACTAGCTATTAAATAAATTGTTTGTCTTGTTAACTTTTATGTTTGAAATTCAACATTTTTTGTTAGTTAACATTTAATTTAATACATAATAATAAATAAAGAAACTAAATTTAATTATATAACTAAGAACGGTAACAATTTCACTATCTTTCTTTGAAATAAATTTAAGGAAATAAATGTCCTGCGGTTTAAATGAGCAATAAATATTATTGGCTACTTCAAAATAGCTCTAAATTGACAATATTCAGCTATCCAACTGTTTAATACGCTGTCACTATTCCCCATCTCTTCCCACTCCCCTCTACACCCACACCTGTTTGTCGGCAGACGCTTGGCTATCAAATATTCAGGCTATAAGTGCAGGACACACGTAACATTTGATATTAAAACTTTGGCCTTTGTGTACTTTGCAGGATAAAAGCCGAGGAATAAATGCAAGTGTAGACGACAAATTGCTGCCAGCATAAGTAAAAGGTAGTTGGATGAAGGACACCGCACCGAGGACGGACTGAAAAGGATTTGCAAGACTTACAAAAAATAAAGAGTAGAAAAAAAGAGAAAAGAGCGGGAAAATCAATAATAGACACATGTAAGAGGATATCCTCGGCATTGACCAGCGTGCGAAGGCGACGCAATATGGGCGCAACAATAACGAATAGGACGGGGCAGTCAACTTTGCCATTGTTATTGCTCTTGTTGCACGAAACTTGCCACTAAGTTGCGCCTTAACTTCGTCACACACACAGCGAGAGGGAGAGCGAAAGAGAGCGATAGAGAGAGAGAAGAGTGCTGACCATGTCGGACAGATACGCCGCCAGCTACTACGAGCAACTGCATCCGGCTCAGGCGCAGGCGCAGGCAGCGATGTCGCATTATGGGCCCAGTTATCGCAGCGGCTATGGGAGCAGCTATAATCCCTATGGCTATGGCTATGCAGGATCGGCAGCAGGCGTCCAATACATGCCCAATTATTATCGCTATGCGCCCTACGCTTCCCCACACTACAGTCAGCCTCCGCATCCGCTTCCACATGCGCATCCACATCAGGATCCGGGCATGTTTACGCCTGCGGGTCAGCAGCTGATACCTTCCAGTGTGCTGCATTATCCGCCACGCGCACATCCGCAATCACCGCATCCCCATCCCCATCTACATCAGCCGTCGCCTCATCTCCAGCCCCATCCACATGCCCATCACGCCTATCCCCAGCAGCAGCAGCAACAGTTGCCGCCAAGTGGCAGCAGCAACTATGATCAGCCAGCACCTGCACTGTACAGTGCTTCCGCCTATGGACAGTCGCGTGGCTTTGCCGCCTATCAGACCACGTCCAGCCATTATGCGCCGCCAGGACGCTCCACAACGCCGGCGCCCAATCGCACAGTGTTGCCGCCAAGTTATCTGGAGCCGATGAGAGGCAACTTTACAGATCAGCAGCAGCAGCAGCTGCCACAGGCAACACCAAAGCTGGAGGAATCCCTGCCGGAGCACGAAACGGAGGCTGCATCGCCAGCGGCACAGCGGTTGACGACATCGCCGCCTCTTATCAGTGCCACCGGCACCGACAGCGGCATCAGCAACTGCAGCACGCGGGCGAGGAGCGACAGCAGCCAGAGCACTCCTGTCTACAGTGGCGAGTATCCCGTGAATATGTCTGTCGAGTCTGCCTCCTGTGTCTCCTATCATTGCCCCGCCGATGGCAGGGACTACGAGGATGAGCAACAACAGCAGCAGCAACAACAACAGCAGCAGCAACAACAACAACAACAGCATCACTCGCAACAGGAGACGGAGGAGCACAAGGCAGCAAGTGCATCCACTTCCCTTGACATGAACGGTAAGCTTGTCTCCATTTGCATTACACTCAATTTAATTCACAATTATGCAAAGGAACAGTGGCTCCGATGGGCGGGGCAGTTAGTAGTCCAAATTTATGCAAACATATGTCAGGCTGGATTATGCAACAAGTATTAATGCCCTGATGGAGGGTCCTCAAAATAAAGCAACACTTTAAAGTGGGCAACTGACTTTTGGCACTGTGGAACGAAATAAATAAGACAAACAATTGCAGTTTAAATTCCTTAACAGCTTTTATGGCGTGCTGTTATTAACATTTCGTCTATATTAACATTAACAGCAGCGCATAATATTAACTTATTTATTTTTTGTTTTGATTTTTAATAATGGTAGAAAAATTAAAACAATTTTTGTTTAATCAAATTATAACATTTAATAAGCGATAGCAGTTCCTGATTTGACAATTATTCCTGATTTGAATTATTTCATTGACCATCTTGTATTTGATCACTGAAATAACTCTACAGATTTATTAAATTATTTTATTGCTTCGATTATTTCTCATGTCAAGAACTCAACCCATTATTATACTACTTTCTGATGGTCATCTTCATCAAATACTCGCATTCCACGGTGCCTAAGCGTTGCTCGGCGTGTACCTCATTGCGTATGCTTGATTTTGCATGCAAATGAATGCAAAGACTGTCCATTTGAGTCGCCATCAGCGCCGTCAGCTTCGTCAGCTTCGCCCCTGACAGCCCTCTGTCTGTCTGTCCACCTGTCCGTCCGTCCGTCCGTCTGTCAAGCATTTCAGCTATTTGCAAACGACAAACCAAACCGACCGACAGTCGCCGCTTCGGGGAGTCGACATTTTGCAAACACTCAACCAATCAGCGTTGGTTAACTGCTGAAATGCTTCCGCTTCCTGTCGACCTGACTTAGCACAGCGAACAACGATGTGTGTGGGCGTGAGGGGAAGATGTGGGATTTGTTGCTGTGACGAGCCTACGTCATGTTGCTTTAAAGGACTTGAAAATTAGCTGTCTATTTAGGCACGCAAAGGGGGCGAAGATCCAGAGCTTCTCGACTCGACTTTTGCCTTTTGATGAGTTGCTTTTGATTTTACTTTTTGGCTGAAGTCGTGCGAGGTTGCGAATCAATAAGTCACCTTTTTGATGTCGCGTCAGAGAGACTGAACTCCCGCACACTACCAGCCACAAGGGAATGGGAATGCCAATGGAAGGTGTAAATTGTGCGCCGCCCACACACACTCACACACACACATACATCAACATCGATCCCATCCCCCGACATATGACAGCTTTTCTAAATATTTCGTAATGTAAACGAGACTTGTGGGCAATGCCGTCCTTATCAATGGGCTCTCAACTTATACACACACACACACACACACACTTGAGGGGTGTTTAAGTTGAGTGTGTGTGTGTGTGTGTGTGTGCGTAAAATGTCATCACAGCAAAGCATGTAAATGAACTTTACAGCGCAATGTGGTGGGTTGCTGGGGATTGTCGAGTTGTCGGGTTGTTCGAGCTGCTGTTTGCCCAACACATACAGAAAGAACACCGAACACCGAACGCTGAACACTGAAGAGTCACCCTGGAGAACATATTTGTGTTGTACTCGTAGTTGTTGGACACCATCATTGACGCAAAAATCAATGTCCGCTATGACGAATAGACTGACGCAAGAAAAACACCTGCAAAAGGAAACATAAGTGAGAAACTTAAACTGAAACAAAGGGGAGAGCATAAAAAAAGAAAATAAATTGTATTATTGATGAAGATTAGAAAGTTGATAAGAGGAAGATGGTAGCGTGGCTCCTCGAAACTCTCGCGAATTTTATGGCAATTGCTTTCGAAAATAGATGTACGAAACTTTAGCCTTTCTCTGTTTTCCGAAATCGGCTGCCACAAATTTGCCTTAAATATGAAATAATAAAATCGTTTAAAATTTATTATGTGTCTTTTTCATAAATACAATTTAAAAATGCGTTTAAATCAGTTCAAAAAATTTAAAATTAGTATTAAATCTCTTGAGAAATTTTATTAAACTTAAAAATGTATAGAAATGTGTGGATCATGGCAATAATATACAATAATATTCACGCCCACAGTTGTCAGTGCTGTTAATAATTGATTTATTTGATGTGAATGGCATTAGAGTAACAACAAAAATAAAAACGCATGTCAAATATCGCCAGGCCACAACAAAAAGACGTAAACAACATTGCAGGCTTAGTCGCATGCGCTGAAAAGCGTGCTATAGTTTATTTTTCTACACTCAATTGCTGCTCACACAAACAAGCGCAAATTTATGCATGAGTATGTGTGCTTATGTGTGCCTAACACGTTCAACAAGTGCACGTTCGTGTGTCGCTCTCTTTGGCGCTCTCTTTGCCAACCCCAAAAAGCAACAACGCGACATCAGAAATTTGATAAGCGTGTGCAAAAAAAAATGGAAAAGAAAAAAAGAAACAGTAAAAAAAGCTGCGGCGCTCGCGCCGTTGGTCAACCTGACTTTTTAACCCTTGATGGCCGTCTGCACGCATGAGAAAATAATTACAGACGCCCAGCCTGACAACATGCCCAACAAATACGCAAAATAATAATAAAAAAAAAAAAAAACATGCAAAAAAAAATAGACAAAAATCTTTATTGATTTTCTTTACGCCTGGGCGACTTTTTTTCTCGCTAATTTTCCAGATGACATAAGCGCGACAGCAGCGCCCTCGACGTCGACGTCGACGTCAACGTCGGCGTCACCGTCAACACCAACAGCGAGCATTGTGAATGATATTGATAAGGCGGCAACGGAGGCGACTTCAACGCCTGCGGCGGGCGAGGAGCAGCCGGATGTTGTGAGGCGTGCGGAAATCAATTTGGCGAAACCCAACAAGGAATCAGCAACAACAGCAACAACGACAAAATTGCCGCCACAGGATATTGCCGAGCAGCGACAGCAGCCAACAACTAATCAAATAATAAACGAGGATGCAGCTGAGCATGTAGTAAGTTTCTTACTAACGAATTACAAATTAAAACTGCAACAGCGGGGCATAAATGCTGTGTCCAATTAACAGGCAGACAGGTGATAAAAGTCCTGTAAAATGTAAGGAAATTAACTGAACCTTTGTATTTAGCCCTCGAATTCGAAAAAAAAAATATATGTAGACACTTTTATATTTATTTAACAATATATAAAAAAAAGCTTGATTTTTAAGCAGTAAAAAAATTTAAATGAATCTTTTAGTTTAAAGAGTTCGAAAGCTTAAAATCAATTTAGTAAACAATTTTAGAGGCTAAATTGGAAAGTAATTTAAATTTTAGCTTACTAAGTTCTCGCTCTAGTTTTTGAGCTATCAAATCAAAAATTCTCAAACACTTTGGAGGTTCTCTTTGCTTAGAAAGAATGATAGAGAGAGTTATGTTAGGCAGCGAATGAATTAGGCCAAAGCATCTAGAAAAGACAGCCTGATAATGACTGACGAGCAGGAACTACAATGATGCCACACACAGACACAAAAAAGAGAAGACCAAAAGCGAAATACGTTTAGCTCCATCGACCGGCTTTCTAGGCAGCAGCAGCAACAGAGCAGGAGAGTGAGAGCAGAAGGCAGAGAGAGAAAGGCAGAGAGAGCGCAAAAAAGTTGACTCTCTTGCCGGAAGCCTTTTTACAGGGTGTTGCAGCCAAACGAATGGGCGCCTATTGATTTTTGGGGGCTTGTGCTGAACTTCAATGCGGCTGCCAGTGGAGAGGTAGGAACTAGGAGGGCAGTGAGCTGGGGTAGTAACTGAGGAGGAGCCCTTAATAGGGTTGCTGTCGCTTGGCAACATGAGCACGCGCCTGTTTCTGCTGCTGCTTCTGGTTGGGGCTTCAACACTGCTGGGCCACCTTCCTCGGCAAGTTTCAAGTGCCACGCCACTTGAGCGTAACAACTTTTTTTTATACATATTTTTCATTTTCCTTTTTTTGTTCTGCAACTGAAAACTAAATCGATTTTTTGTTTAACGTGCAGCAGCAGCGACAGCAGCCGCCAGCAGCAGAAGCATCGCACAACTGGAGTCCAACGTCGCGTAGGCCGCGCACTCCCCCCGCGCCCCAGAACTCGCCCGTCGGCTACGGTCTATCCGCGTCAGCAGCACCGCCCACTGTGCCACCTGCGTTGGCGCCACTGTTACAGCAGCAGCAGCAGCCACTGAGCGGCAGCGGCAGCAGCAAGCGACATGCCACAGCCAAAAATCGCAATGGCAGCGGCAACAACAATTGCAGCAGCAGTTGCAATAGCAACAACAACAACAACAGTGGCAACAATCGTATCATTGAATGCGATCTCATACCGAGCAAGAAATCTAAGCGCAAGGCTAGCAAAAAGGAGGCTGAATCGGAGCATGTGGATGCCACGGAATCCACAGTACGGGAGCAGATAAGGGTGAGTAGATAAAGATACAGAATTGAGAATTTAATTTATACGGAAGATACAATATAATCTAGAGAAAGTCCTCTATACAGGTTTTTAATCTCAAAAACTTTCTCAGACAATAACAGATTTTAGAAAAACTCGAATTGCTCATTATAAATTCAAACATTTTAAGAATAATAAGTTTTCGTGGTAGGATGCCATAATTTGGCTGTTTTTAATTAAATAAGGTTTATTCAATAGTACTCGTATTATTCAAGTTCTTTATATAGAAAAGCTCTAGCTAATTTTTTTTAAATTAACATAACAATGCCAAAACCCAATTGAATTGTCAAACTTTATTAAAATAACTGATGCAAAAGTATTGATCTGATTTTGTTTAGTTATTCAAAACTGAATCATTTCCGCTATATTTCTAATTGTCATACACAGATTATATTCAAAATAATCTCTGAATATTTCCTTCTATTTATCTCTCCCTTATTCTTTAACTCAAAGTTGAATTATTGCTGTTTTTAATAGATTAGTTGTAAATACCTTTTTCTTTCTAGGACATTAAACCGTTGCCTGGATTTCTGCAGGCCTTTGGATCCACCGAAATCGGACGCTTCTCGGAGCGTTTTTTGCAAACGCCAGAGAGTCTTGTCGAGCGTCTGGCCGAGGAGTATGCGGTCAGCAGCAGCAACAGCAGTGGCAGCTACTATGATGGCACATCGGGTGGCGGCATGCACGGCTATTGGCCGTACGAGGAGCAGCAGCATCACCAGCAGCAGCACAACATGAGCTATCAGAGCCATCAGATGTCACGCCATCGGATGCGAGGCCAGAGTTATCCGTATCCGGACTATGCGGCGTATGAGCGATATGGCTATGCGGCGTACAGTGCGGGCAGGTCTCGTTATGGCGAAATACGCTGCAATGGCTATTAGAAAATATATATACACAACACTTAGACATAGTTGGTAAGGATAAGGGTATTTGCATACGCATACACATACACATTATGTAGTTCGTGTCCTTGTCGTTTGTCATTTGAAAATTCTCTCTGTGTGTGCCTTTTTCGGTCAAAATTCGGCAATGCTCACCAGATGTTAAGTATTTTTCGGGCATTGCTGTCATTGATTGCGTTCAAAATTCAATAAATGTAGAAACACAACAAACAGAAAATACAGAAAACCAGGCCAAAAATGTAAAATAATCATAAGATTAAGTAGTTGAATGTTTTTAAGTCGAGTCGCGTTTTAAAAGCCAAACAAAAGTCATACAAATTGTACGCAGATGTTAAACACTTTTGTCCCACTGTACATACTCGAAGAGCAATGCATTTTGTGTAAGTGTAAGGAAATCGATTCAAATCGATTCGATGTGGTTTACGTAAAAAGTCTAAAAGAGTCTACCATACAAAGGAAGTTTGAGCCAAGCCAAGAGTTGAGGATGGATGAGTTTTATAAAATCCATTGAACAGATCTATTCCGATTTGTTACTAGTCTTAAGTAGACACCATTTTCTCGCATTCTCTTCTCTCTGAAATATATATGTACTTACTATGTATTAATGTAGCCCAAAATGAGATTATAATTATAAATATAATTAGCAAAAGATGTGCCATTGAAAATAACTTTTAATTCAAGAACACTTTATAAGGTTTACGATTTAGTTATATACATTTACATATAAACGTACGTGTAATTAAACTTGATTCGATAGTACCAAATAATTAAAGCAAAGCACTAAATTTTACGAGTAAGCCTATAGATTACATACACTAACAAAAACCACCGCACTAATTTGTACTTGTCCAAAATTTATTTCTAACAATTTATTCATTTAAGTATGTATATTTTTAAATTCATTTTCGATTTAAGTGCCTTAATTTAGTTTCATTTTCTGATACGAACAAACCAAAAAGTAATGAATAATAATAATAAATATATTTAAAAGATTATCATTTACATTATATGACAACCATTTCAGGTTTCAAATGGGCCCAAAAAATTCACAAATCAAACTAAAATAAATAAAATCCAAACACATCGAGCAACATTCAAAAATGTTTTTTAGTCAAAGCAAAATTAATTAGTTGTTAATAAATAATTAATAAAAAAAAGATACTCACCAAATTATCAACAAACGGAAAATGAAAAACGAAGAAAAACCTTGTAGTGTTGACATTTTATGATAAACCTTTTCAAAGTTACAAGCAAAAAAAAAACATAAGTTCATGTGTAAATAAAAACAATATTTGAACGTTTAAATTTTATGAAGCAACAAATAAAATACACAAAACAGAAAATCAAAATAGCAAAAATGTTAATAAACAAATTGCTTGGCCTTTTAATTATTCAATTGAATCGAAAATAAAACCCAGAAAATGGTGTTTATATGTTGGGAGCTTTTTTTTTGTTCTTTTATTATTTTTGTTTAACTGTTTTATTCATTTAATTAATTTATAAATATTATTACATAACCTAAAAGTGTTTTATTATTGTTTTTGTTGTTTGTTTAAATTAATTACAAAAATAGTTCAGTTGTAAAAACAGCAGAAATCGGTGTAATTATAATAATTAGCATTTAGTTGAGCGGAAATCAAAACAGAATCCGGCAGGACATTTAAATTAATACAAGTACAAAAAAAGGTTCGTTTTTTCGAAAAAGACACTTATCAACTAAAGGAAATTAAATTGTTTAGTGACTAAGATATTTATAAGAAACAACAGAAGAGAAATAAGTATACACATAGCATTACAACTGGGTGGAGAAAGTGTGTTTGTGTGTGAGTGTAAATGGGGGAAAAAGACAGAGAGTTGGCTACAAGTTGGTTTGATACAATTTGTTGTTTGTTTCTCGTTTTTAGTTAATTTCGTATATAAATAGTTTGTTCTTTTCCTGTCGCTACAATTACGTTTATAAGGATTTTGTTAATGATTTGTTTGTTTTTATTTACGTTTATTAATAATAAACAATTACACAATTATTGATTTTGATCATCTTCATCTTCATCTGCATCATCATTATCATTATCATCCTCAACTGCATCGTAAGTAATATGTAATTAGATTTCTTTTTGTTTTGTTTGTTTTTTTTATAAATAATTAGTATGATTTATCGTTATATATCATCAATTTGTTGTTGTTGCTGTGTTGTGTTGTTTGTGTTACTTCTTTTTATCCTCTCACTTTTTGCATAAGTTAAAAGACGTCGCTACGTCCGTGTCTTTGTGTGTGTGCGAGTGTGTGTGTGGTGTGATTGTGTGTGTCCGTTGGGTGTGGATTGCTCTCAATCATGAGGAGGAGGCAGCCGACGAGTTCTTTGTGGATCCACCGCCAGAGTTGCTCGGAGTGCGCTGCTTATCAATATACACGTTCAACAGACGCACCTTGCTGGGATTCATGATAGCCAGCTTGGGCTTCAGTTTGTCCTCGCCGAGCACAATGTACAGCTTGACAATGCAGAAGACGGCCGCCTTGCGGACCATCGACTGTGAATCATCTGCGGAGCGGGCCAAATTGGGAAATATCATGTCCAGATGGGTATCTGTGATCTCAGCGCCATGATGTTCGGTCACCTCCAGCAGGATCTTGATGGCGCACATGTTCTCGGGAAAGGTGCCCGTCGCTATCACCGGATTGACAATGTTGATGGTCAGATCCAGGGGCAGAGCGGGTGCAATGCGCTGTATCATTGTGTCGATCTCACGTATCGCCTCCTTGCTGTGCTGATAGCAGTTGATGATCTTCAGCAGAATCAGCTCGAGGAAGTTCAGCCAATTGTGACGCATCTTCTCGCTGCGCACGATTTTCCTGAGCACCTGCAGTCCAGCGATAAGAACATCCGTGTGCTCCGCCTCCAGCATGTTGAGGAGCATCCGCATTATAGACTTGAAATGCTTGTTGGGCAGCTCACAGTTGCCGCTCCGGATGCAGATGCCCAGATTGGACAGCGCCGTCTGCAGCTGCTCCACGGGCAGCTCCTTGTTGAGGGTGAGCGCGACACGAATCACCTCGCTCTCGTGCAGATTACACGGCAGTATCAGTTCACCGTTCTCAGCCACGTCGAGGGGAATTTTGGCTGCCGGTGTAACTGGAGCTGCAACATCCAGTCGCATGGTTGCGGACTCCGGTGTATTGGATTGCGTCGTGTTGGCCGACGATTGTGTCTTCGAGTTGGATGACAGCGAGTCCTGCTGCGCCGTCAACTCCAGATGCTCCCGCTTCAGCTGCTGATCAATGGAGTATTGCATGTGGTGGCCATTGTAGCCATTGGGCGCCAGCGAATGGTACTGGCCACCCGAGAAGCAATTGCGTATCTCCTCCGAGGTCTTTTGTATGTTGTGCTTCACCTCCAGCTCGGAGCAGCCGTAGAGCAGCTCCTGCTCCACCGACGACTGACGCGATCGCGGACTAGACTTCAGATCCATGTTGAGCGATGCAAATGGCCCCACGCTGGGACTCTGCAATGGCTTCGGGCTGCTGCTGCTCAACGGCGAGCTGCTCGGCGAGTTGGCGCCGCTGCTCTGCCGGCGTAGATTCGATTGGATGCAGAGACGCGCCGTGTCCTGATAGCCCTTGGGCAGTGCGGCCAGCAGCTTGGTCATCTGCGGCGTATTCAGATTGTAGAGTGCCACCAAGCAGGAGCGGGCATAGCTGCGCAGCTCCATGGACTTCTGGTCGCCCGACATCTGGGCCAGCTTCAGCACGGTGCGCTCGCAGTTCTGACTCTGGTCGCTGGGGAAATCGCTGCTCTTGCAGTACGTGTTGGCCAGGTCGGTGAGGAAGCGCAGAATGGCAATGCGTGTCTTGGTCGTGGGCGTCTGTGTGTTGTCCGAGATGATGCGGAAGAGCTCCTTCAGCTGCAGCTGCGTGGGGAAATACTCGTGGACGACGACCAGGGTCTTCCATATCTTGCTGTGCATCGAGTTGAGCAGATCGGTGCCCAGCTTGTTGAACAGACGCGTCAGCAGGATGAACAGCCACTCGTGCAGCTCGGGGGCATGCACCAGGATCAACTCGGTGACCGTATCTAGAAACAAAGAGTACACTTTAGTGTGGTTATCCATAAACATTTTGCGGAACATGTCCAGGACACACTGCAGCTGCTGTTGCGTCAACTCCTTGCCGTCGGACAGGTATTGGGTGAGACTGATCAGGCCGTCCTTGCGCTCCGACCAGTGGGTGGAGGCGCAGTACTGAATGATCGTCTCAATATCGTCGAAGGGCGCCCGCTGGCTGCTCCAGTCGAGGCGGTTGCGTGATCCGCTCAGCGAGTAGTTGGAATTGGAGTTGTTGCCGCGCGTGTAGCTCGAGTCGAACGAACGCTCCGAGCACACGGAGCTCGCCTCCGAATCAATGTCATCGGACTCATCGCGGCCCAGCAGCTTGCGCATGCCACGGATGCCTCCACCCCGCATGAAATCACCGGACACATAGTCCGGCGTCTCCACGTTGTTGCCCAGCGTCAGCTCCGCCTCGCGGGATTGCGCCAGGAGACGTGAGGCAGCTGTGCTACGCACTGGATTGTTTCGTTCCGGTGTGCGTCTTGCACTTGTGCCCGTGGAGTACATGCTGCGCTTCATCAGTCCACCGCCGCTGCCGGAACGATTGGGACTCGTCTCACGGGAGCTGGCCGTGCTACGCGGTATTCCCGAGGCCTTCTTGGGTATGGCACCCGTGGCGCCACCTCTGTAGTAGCTGCCCATGCCATAGTGATCCCGCAGCTTGGTGCTGGGTGAGGTGGAACGCGAGCCGGGCTGCGATTGTGAGACTCCCGCACGGGATCTGCCGACGCGTGGTGTTGGCGTCACAGCGCCAGGGGAAACGGTGTGATGTGCTGCGGAACTGTTGCTGTTGGAATTGAGACGCGGTCGTGGCAAGGAACCAACGTTGCCTCCTCCTCCTCCTCCGCCTGCTCCCCTTTCGCCTGGATTGATGGAGTTGCTCGACACCAGGGGCTTCTTCTGACGCGCGTAGAGCGTGTACTGAGCACGCGCCTTGGCGCGTTGTGCCGCCGCCGTGTCCACAGCCGAAATGGAGCGCATGCTGGCCGCCGGCTTCTGCAGTGTGCCGGGCGTGCGTCCGATGCGCGATGGCGCCACCGTGCGTCGCGTCTCCAGCGACTGCTGGCTGCCGTTCTGGGCGCCACCGCCGCCATCGCGTTCACGTTCGAGCGCCCGTTGGGCGGCGATGTCAAGGGTGCCATAGATCTGATCGGCCTGGTCGGGAAAGTGTCGTCGGAATGCCCAGTAGGCGAGTCGCGAGTGACGACGTGCCTCGCTGTCCGCATCGCCGAGCGTCTTCTTGAGCGTATCCCGAAAGATCATCGCATGCCGCTCCAACGCCTTCGTTTGCCACTCCTCGAAGAGCAGGACCATCAGTTCACAGAGATTGGAGCGAATATCCTTCGACTTGGAGTTCTGCAGCGTGTCCGTGTAGATTTTGAGCAGCTTGGGCGCATGCGTATATTTGATAATATATTTGAGCGCCAATGTGGAAGCGGACGCAATCACCTTGGCCGAGTTCTGGATCAGCTGGATCAACTGCTCCAGAATGCTAAAGCAGAAGACGTCCAGTTTGTTGCGCAGCGTCTTGGACATGTACGCAATTGTGATGCACGCCTCGCGTATCACCTGCGAGCGGAGCTCCTCCTTCAGGATGTCGAGGAAGCCGATCGATAGCTCCTTCTGCTGCACGGCCACAAACTGCGGCTGCGCATGATAATTGAGCGTGAGGAGAGTGCGGACTTTCTTTAGCGCATCCACACGCTTCTCCCAGTCCATGCTCTTGTCGCTTATGACCAACAAGATCTGTTTGTAGGCATCGTCCATGTCCTTGGCATTGAATATATTGATTTGCGGCACCTGCTCAAAACTCGCCTCAAAGCTCTCCATGGTGACGGCGCCCGCGTCGCCGGCCACGTCGTTTTGATTTGGCTTCGGACGCGTTATGGCCGAATGCATCTGACGCTTGACAATCTTTGTGGGTCGCTCACGCACCGGGATGTTGTCCGCCTCATCCAGGCCATTGCAATTGGTGTTCTTCGTTGCCGACGGCAGCAGCAATCCCTCCAGCTTCACCTGATCAAACTTATGCTCGAGTACGGCCAACTTCGAAGCAGGCATATCGTCAACTTTTCTCAAGTCCGGCCTTAGGCGATCACCCACATGCTTATAGATCTCCACCAGCGTCTGTACGGCCGATTCTCGCACATTGACCGTCGGATCGCCGAGCAGGGCACACACTGGCGCTATATACACGCGCACACTCAGCTGTTGGGTTCCATATTCGTGCAGGGCATTCACAATTGTCTGCAGAAACTCCTCACGGACCTTGGCGTTCTTGTGCTTGAAGCAGATCGCAGCCAGCTTATCGATTAGGGTCTGTGGTGTTTGCACTTTGTGCTCCATCAGATCGCGCAACAGCAGCTGGGCCTTCTCGCGGACCGTGTCGCGACTGTCGCCCAGACGATCGACAACGTGCGGCAACACGGTCGCTGTGTACGCATTGAAATCACTGCCCAGTCGCTTGATCAGCTCCGAGAAGGCCTCGAGGGACTTTTGTGCGATCTTAAAGTGGCTGCCAGTCAGCCAAGGCATCAGGTTATCGATGAGGAAGCCCATGTCTGTGCACACAATTGAATTGGTGTCGTCGCTCAGGAATGTCACCAAATCCTCGGCCAGTGCCACCTTGACGCGCATATCCGCCTTTGGCATCTGTTGAATGAAGCCATCCAAATCATTTGGCTTGCGGTACGCCATTGTGTCTTTCTCTTTGTCTCTATCTTCCTCTCTCTTTCGATTGAGTTGTGTTGTTGTTGTTGATGTGTTGCTGCAGCTGCAATAAAAGTGAATGGATAAAAATTGATTTTAGTTCGTCGTCACTCGCTTGGCAAATTGTATTAAATATTTATGACAGCCACAAAAGCTGGCCAACAAAATAATGCAGGTCAATTTAAATTGGCCAGTGTGATGAGATGCACCAAACTGAATTGATCTGCATAATTGAATAATTTCAAATATAAAGTACGTATTATATACCAGTACCAGATAAAGGTCCACTGTCAGAGTAACATGTCCAAACTTTAAAAGAATGCAACACAAAAAACAAGCATAGGAGAAAACGTTTCTAATGACCAGAATGTAGGCTAAATATCTGACAATTTTATGAAACATACCTGATATATAAGCTATAAACTAGCGACAAATTACTCATATTTTCTTTAAATATTGTCTAATCTAATTTCAAATCGCGCGCCCAATTCAAATTGTCAACTGCGCGCGCGCAATTCAAAAAGTAAGAGGAAGCAGTCGCCCCAACACGACGAAGAAGAAGCAAAAGCAACAGTCGCACAAAACGAATAAAATGGGCAACAATTTCTGTGTTTATGCATGTGTGTATCGGAGTGCGTATCCAAGTGTGGGGGTATGTTTGTGTGGGGAGAATGAAGTCAGTGTTTCGGCTGCAAAAAAAGTAGGTGAATGGCTATGCGGGTGGGGATGGGCATGGACAGATGTCTGTGTTGGCATGGGAAGGAGAATATAAAGGGAAGGAGCGGTGGTGTGCGGGGCGTTGTTACGTTGTCGTCGTGCACAAATATGAATCATCTCACCGCGTTGAACGTGACGACGTCCAGGAGTGGTGTTCTTAGTGGGTGTTGGGGTGGCCAACAACTAAAACGACAGCTTAGTCAACATGCCAGGAAGGCAGGTTGCTGCCGCTGCCGCTGCTGCTTGTGCTTGACTATCTCACTGTCTCTTGTTACGTTTTCGACTAAACGGTAAACGCTAGCGTCGCTGCCGACGTCGACGTCAAGCCGTCTATGGGAGGCCGTTGCCAGAGAGCGCTGCCAGGCAGCACAACGCTGACGTCGACCAACCAAATAAAATAATAAAACAACAAAAAAAATAACACATATTTATGGAAATGGCTGAATGAGATAATATGACAACAACGAGGTGTATGTTGGAGGCAGTGTGTGTATACAATTACTAAGCAACAACAGCGACTTGTTTGCTCATTTGTTCGAGAGAGAGAGAGAGCTTTGAGCGAATGAGCGAACAAGCAACAAATTAGCATTGCATACGCAATTTTCTATTTATAATAAAACAAAATCAGCAGCAGCAACAGCAAGACAGAAAATTACAAAGCGCTGGGCGTAGCTTTCATAACTCGCAAGTTTTAACTCTTTTATGAAAAAGACCTCCGAGTGGTGTTTTATTCGATAGCATAAGATAAGATATGGCTAATTGATTAAAGGCAGCAGATATAATTTTTAAAACAGCTGCTGCTCTTGCTCTCTCTCATTCTCCAATTGGACAAATGTGATTTTTAGATTGTTGACTGCGCTGCCGCTGCGTTGCGGCTGCGGGCCAATTTGTCAAATTTAAATGTCACATGAAAATAAATACAAGAAATAAAATGACGGAAGCGGAGGCGATTGAGATTGCGAATGCGAATGCGTGTCTTGGCCAAATAGTTGCATGATCTTTTTTTAACACGCTCACAGATACGTAAGATACGCACGCACACACATATACCAAAATAAATACTCACTTTATTTGCAAATCCGGCTGCTGCTGCTTCTTCTTCTGCTTCGGCTCCCTCTCTTATTTTTACGCTCAATTTTTGTTTTGGGTTGGGTCTGACGGCAGCAACAACAACTGCTGTTGCTTGGCCCCTTTGGCCAATATTAAGAATTGATTTTCCAGTTGTAAGTTTAACAAACAATTTGCAACGCACACAAATACGCGTATTAAATAAATTCTATGTCGTTTCAAGCACGGCCAATTGAACAATTGCCAGACGAGAGATCACAGTTTGCTCTTCTCACCCACTTCTTTATTTGTATTGTTGTTGTTGTTGTTGTTGCGCACAGTTTCACTTTGGCAAATTAAATGTCATTTGTTGTTGCTATATCACTGCGCTCTTTTTCTCTCTCTCTCTCTACCGTTATTGATGACTGCTGGAGGTGGACGTCGCAGTCGCAGCGCCGTCGGCTGCCGCGGGTTCAACACAAATTCCAACGTCTTCAAAGTCTCGTCTGCTGTAGTGTTGGGTTGCTCATGAGTGAGTGAACAAAAAAGAGTTGCTCCCTGAAGTGAGCAAGTGAACATGTTCCTTCCAACTTGCTCTTTTTTGCTCATTTGCTCAGTGTTGTTCAGTTGCTCTTTTTGTTCACTTGCTCAGTTGCTCAGTCTTGTTCAGTTGCTCATTTTTGTTCACTTGCTCAGTCTTGTTCAGTTGTTCTGCTTTTGCTCACTATCGCCCAAATGTTCTTATTCTTTATTTCCTTTGCGCTCTGAACTCTGTTACGGCGTAACGTATGAAATTTTTTATTTGTTGAGTGAGGGACTTAGAGCAGTTGGCCACTGAGCTACTGAACAAGTGAGTGACTGAGCAACTGAACAACTGAACAAGACTGAGCAACTGAGCAAGTGAGCGATCTGAGTGAGTTGACTCACCTAAAAAAAAGAACAAGTGAACATGTTCACCTAAATGAGCAATGTTTACCCAACACTAGTCTGCTGCTGCTGGCTGAATTTGTGAACTTTTTCAGTGACGCGCTGTTTGCTTGCTGTTGGTTCTCTCTCTCTCGCCCTCTCTTTCTCATTGCTCATGGGTCAGATTTGTATTAAGAATTTGGCCGCGTTGCGCTGGCTGTACTTGACAAAAATCACATTTTGTTGCACATTTGCACTGGTTGTTGTTGTTGCGCTGATTTAATTGAAGGTTTATGCACTTTTTACTTAATTTTAATACCGATTTTGTTGCGCGTTGCGAAAAAAGTTGCTTCTTCTTGTTCATCGGTTGTTGATATCGCAAACGCATACCGATATCAAATGTATCGATATTTGTGCAGGGATGTATGTAAAGTTATATCGATAGATCATCGCATGCGTTGTTGCCACTAAGGTTTTCCGTCAGTCTGGCAGCGTTAGTTAGCAAAGTCGCGCGCTTTTTTTATTGGAAAATATTTGAAAAGTATTTTTTCCTCTCGCTCTACTACTTGCACACGTTGGATAGCAAAATTTGGCGTTCTTTTTCGGAAAATATGAAAATGAGCGATAAGCTAGTTTACCTTGGCGAAGCAATAATTTCCAGGAAGTAAATTTGTAGACACTGTCAGGTCTTATCAGGTCTAATTAGTTTGCCAGCCGTATCATGTTTACTGTTCAGATGTTAAATTACATGAAATTGCTGAAATGTAAGTTAATTGTGTGTAACTTTATATACATATGTACATATGTGTGTGTGTATGGTGGTATTCATTAAACAATTTAATGCTTGTATACAAATTGTGCCAACGTTGACAGATTTATTGCAGCTTTAACAAAACGTATTCGTACTAAATAAATTGAATGCAATTCGAGACTCTTTTGAGCTTCTTATCAGTATGTGGCAATTGAAGCCAATCAGTCTTTATTAATCTGATGCACAGCCTGTGCCCGGCCCGAGGGATCCTCCGGACAGCCCCAGTCCAGGCGTGGCACCCACCTGACCACTGTGCGGGCAGCTGCCTCGCCCGGGAACTGTTGCTCGAAGATGCAGCGATAGTAGAACGCCTCCTTTGTCGTCGGCGTGTTGAAGGGGAATCTGTCAGCTGCCTGGGCGAACTCCTCGTCCGTCACATGGCTGGTGGCCACGCGGCGAATGCTGTCGATCCAATCGTAGCCGACGCCATCGGAGAACTGTTCCTTCTGCCGCCACAGCACGGAATCCGGCAGATAATCCTCGGCGAAGGCTGCACGCAGTACAAACTTCTCCAGGCGGGATTTCTGCTCGTTCTTGAATTCATTGAGTGGCCCTGGAATCTTGTCCTCCGGCCGTATGTTCATCACGTAGTTGACAAACGATGTGTCGAGGAAGGGAACACGCAACTCGACTCCCTTGGCCATGGCCACCTTGTTGGCGCGCAGACAGTCGGACAGATGCAGCTGCTGCACCCGCTTGACCAGCTCCTGGTGGAACTGCTCATAGTTGGGCGCCTTGTGGAAGTACAGGTAACCGCCAAAGATCTCGTCTGCTCCCTCGCCGGAGAGAATCATCTTGATGCCCGTGCTCTTGATGTACCGCGTGAGCAGCAGCATGGGAAGACTGCAGCGCACAGTGGTCACATCGTAGGTCTCCAGATGGTACACAATGTCCCGGATGCCGTCCAGAGCCTCGTCTATTTCGAATACCAGCTCGGTGTGCTCGCTGTCTATGTATTTGGCCACCTGGCGAGCAGCCTCAAAGTCCGGAGCATTGCGCAGTCCCACCGAGAAGGTCTTGAGCCTGTAACTGGGGTTGGTCTCCCGCATTATCTTGGTGGCTATCGAGGCAATCAGGCTGGAGTCCACGCCGCCGGACAGCAGCGCCCCAAAGTGGACATCGCAGTGCAGATGTGTGCGGACCGCCGACTCCAAGCTCGAGCGCAGCAGCGACAAATCGCATGGCAAACTGGGCAGCTGGTCCATCCAGGGCTGCTGGAAGTGACGCCAGCGTCGCAACGCGCCCACACGGCCAAAGCGAGCCTCGCCGGGCGTAAAGGTTTCCACCTTGGGACAGCACGCCGCCAGACACTTGAGCTCGGAGGCGACCCAGATGTTGCCCGCGCCATCTTCGCCAATGTACATGGGTATAATGCCAAAGGGATCGCGGGCCAGCAGCAGCTCCTTGCTCCTCTTGTCGTACAGGGCAAAGGCGAACATGCCCGTGATGTGCTGCAGCAAATCCACGCCGAAATCCCGATACAACTCGAGGATCACATGGCAATCGCTTTTCGGCTTGTAGCCGCTGCGTCGCTTGGCAATTTGTGCGGAAAGTTCCAGATAATTGTAGATCTCGCCGTTGGCCACCAGCACCAGGTTGCCGTCATCCGACACAAACGGCTGGTCGCCCATTTCCACGCCCACAATGCGCAGCCGCTCATGCACCATGGCCACGCCCTGTTCGGGCACAATCACAACGCCCGTGGAGTCCGGACCGCGATGTCGCTGCCTTCCGCTCTGCCGATAGGCCAGCTCCCTCAAACTGTGCTTGCTGCCCTCAAAGCTCTGCGTTCCAATGGGCTCGCCATCACTTGAAAATATTGCAAATATACCGCACATTCTATTTTCACTTTTTCTTCTCTCTTCGTCGATCCGTTTCGCTTCCAAGTTCAATAGCAACTGTAAACGCTGCCTCTGTCGACGCCGCCTTTTAAAGACAGCGCAGCGCTGCTGCCGGCGAGCAGCGAACCGGCTTCGCTTTGTATGATTTTCAAGCACCTTCGAGTTGCGTCATGCAATTTCTGACGCCGCGCCGCATGTTTGCTGTTGTATTATGGGGAATCTCGCAGCTGTTCTTCTTTATCAAATTGGTCGCACGCCAAGTTTTGTTGTTTTATTTTTCAGTTTTGTTTGCTGCCAAAATAAACAACAATAACAAGAACAGCGAGTTTTTGGTTTAACATGAGCTTTTAACAGCAGCATTGACAAAAGCTTTTGCTTATAGGCCGCTCTCTTTGAATGCGCCTCTCCCTCTCTCTGCCTGACTTTATGACCCGCTTTTTGGATGCAGCTGCATTTTAATTTGCTCCGTACACGTGTAATCAAAAATGCAAACGCGTGGCAGCTTTTCACTTTGCCATTTATTACTATTTATTATTATTTATTAAGCAATCAATCCACAATATCTTAACAAGTTCAAGGTCAAACTATTTTCTATTTCCGCATGCAAAAGCTTTTTACATTGTATCAAAGTACAATAAAATTGTAATTCTGTTTTGTTTGAAGAGATAACAAATAATCATGCAAATGTAAGCAAATGAACTTTAATAAACTTTTTGAATATTTATGTGTGTTAATTATATTTGTTGAAAAATATAGGCTTTTGTTACCTTTAAGTATTATTGCTTAAATTTAATGGGATTTATATTTAAAACTTGTCACAAAGAAAAATGTATAATAATGTATTTATTAATCAAATTCGTCAGATAATAAAGTTGATAAAAATGTGCTAATTAATCAATATTATCAGGCATGTTCTACAAATGTCAATATTAAATATTGATTTAATTTTAACTTTATTGAATCGAATTAATTAGATTTTTTAAGTTGAATAAAAATTCATAAAATATATATTAAATTAATTGAAATACTAAGTAAAATGTATCGGTTAATTTTTTTTAAATAATAAAAGATGAAATTTTTGCTGTCATTGAAAATATGTACGAAAAATTAAAGCGCTGGCAATTCGGTTTTTTTTAAAATCTATATATTTGTAGAAGACACCTGTAAAACTTGTAATAGCGCAATTTACCATATAATTAGTTATTTAAGGATGATCAAACATCAAACATATTTTAAAATGTTCTTAAAACTAATTCATTTAAAAAAAAACAGAACACCATAAAACGCAACGATTTTTAATTAAAAATATATTACTAGCACTTTCCATAGGCTTTCTCGTGGGCAGCCTGTGCCCGTCCCGACGGATCCTCTGGACAGCCCCAGTCCAAGCGAGGCGCCCACTTTTCCACAGTCCTCGCAGCCGCCTCGCTGGGAAACTGCTCCTCGAAGATGCAGCGATAGTAGAACGCCTCCTTAGTTTTGGGTGGATTGATGGGAAAGCGCTTTTCCGCCATTTGAAGCTGGGCATCGCTGACATGACGAGCGGAGAACTCGGGCAGAGCATCGATGAGGGCGTAACCCACGCCGTCGGAGAACTGCTCCTTCTGGCGCCAGAGGACCGCATCCGGCAGATAATCCCCAGCAAAGGCCTGACGCAGGACAAACTTTTCCATGCGCCACTTGCGCTCACCGGAGAACTCATTGAGTTGGCCTGGAATCTTGTCCTGCGGTCGAATGTTCATCACGTAGTCCACCAGAGAGGTGTCCAGGAAGGGCACACGCAGCTCCAGGCCCTTGGACATGGTCACCTTGTTGGCACGCAAAATGTCGGAGACATGAAGCTGCTCGCAGCGTGTGATCATCTCCTGGTGGAACTGCTCATAGTTGGGCGCCTTGTGGAAGTACAGGTAACCGCCAAAGATCTCGTCTGCCCCCTCGCCGGAGAGTACCATCTTGATGCCCGTGCTTTTGACATGTCTGGCCAGATAGAACATGGGCAGACTACAGCGCACCGTGGCCACATCATAAGATTCCAGATGGTAGATCAGATCACGCACACCATCCAGGCAATCCTCGACGTTGAAGGCGATCTCTGTGTGCTGACTGCCAATGTGCTCCGCCACCATCCGGGCGTGCTCGAAGTCTGGGGAACCCACCATGCCCACAGAGAAGGTGCGCAGTTTATAGTTGGCATCGCGTTCCCTCATTATCCGGGCAGCTATGGAGGCTATCAGACTGGAGTCGACGCCACCTGAGAGCAGTGCCCCAAAGGGCACATCGCATTGCAGATGCGAACGCACCGCCAGCTCCACTTGACGTCGCAGCTCCTGGAGATTCACTGGCTGCGTGGGGATTAACTCCTTCCAGCTGGGCTTGTAGTAGCACACAGGTTGCAGCTGCTTCACGTTGCCCGCTGCCAGATGACCAGGTGGAAAGACTTGCAACTCCACGAGACACACATCCACCAGGCACTTCATTTCCGAGGCAAACCAGAGATTACCGCGCGCATCCTTGCCCCAATAGAGGGGTATAATGCCAAAGGGATCGCGCGCCACAAGGAGCTGCCTGCGTCGTCGATCGTACAGCACGAAGGCGAACATGCCCGTGATGTGTTGCAACAACTCTTGGCCATGTTCCTCGTACAGTTCGATTAGTACGTTGCTGTCACTTCTGGGCTTGTAGCCAGGTAGCCGCTTGGCAATCTGCCTGGTCAATTCCAAATAGTTGTAAATCTCACCATTGACAATCAGTGCAATATTGCCATCCTGGGAGTACAACGGCTGGTGTCCCGTCTCCACGCCAATCACCGCCAGACGTTCGTGCACCAATGCCACGCCCTGCTCCGCGATTACCTCGACGCCCGTGTCGTCGGGTCCGCGATGTCGCTGCTTGCCACTCTGGCGATAGGCCAACTCCCGCAGACTGTGCTCGCTGCCCTCAAAGCTCTGGGTCTCAATTGGCTGTCCATCAGCTGAGAAAATGGCCAAAATGCCGCACATTTTGTTAAGCTAAACTCTTGAGAATCTTTAAAACAGGATCTCAATTTGGTTCTCACATTCGCAGTGAGAATCGAACTCTTAACTTTATGCGACTTTTGTCACTTGGAACTCGTTTTAGCGTCAACTGTTTGATTTTCACCACCTAATGTGGCTTATATAGCGAATCGTTCACCTAAATTAGTCTGTGAATTTGGTTAATCAAATCATTTCAACTAGTATTCCCAACATTTGTTGGCTAATTTTTGCACCTGGAAAAATAACCAAAATAGTTGGAGTATGTACCAAAATAAACTATTTAATATTTTTATGTTTAATAATACAATTATAATATATGTAAGATTGTTTTTTTTTTAATGTGGAATTTTAATATAACCAAAATAGTCTTTTATATAAACTCTAGTGCAGGGTATCATACAGCTTGTTTTAAATAAAAGTGCAGATTATTTTGACTTTATGTAATTTAAAGTAACATTTATGCATAACAATTGTAAATTAGTTGCGCCAAAAATAAGAGTTAGATTTACCAGTTTACCTGTTATTATTTTAATTTGAATTTGTAACTTTTTTTCATTTTACTAATAACCAAATATTTAAAATTTCGCGACAAAATACTTTCATCTTTTGTATACAAAAATACAATATAGCTTTCTCCCAGTGTACCTGTAATAGTTATTTAATTAAAGGTAGATTTGGGTGTTCATTGTGAATAAATTTAAAGTGAATTAATTTGCGCCACGATTTAATGGGGCATTTTTTAAAGTGCCAGACGTACTACATTTGTATCTGATTATTATTAACTGTTTGTTTGTTTGTTTTAGGGAACGGAATTTGGTAAACAAATAAAGTGATTCAGTAAACAGTTCTAAAAATCTGTTAAAATAGAAAGGCAACTGTTATTATTGTTCAACCTGAGAACAAAATATAAATATTTTTTTTTAGTTTTTTTCTCGAAAAGATTAAATGCAGTTCAAAGTGCAAATGCATTGAGAATTTAAATTAATTTATGAATTCAATTGAATCGTTATCAAACGTAGATTGATTTTAAATTAATTTGATTCCAATTTAAATATGCACCGTCGGCATTTTTTAATGCGAATAAATTGTATATTAAATAATGCAATTAAATAGACACATTTATATTAAGTGTTTATATGCATCGGAAATGCAAAATGCAACAACAAAACAAGGGCGGCAAGTGCGTAATCAAACCAAACAAATGCTAACAGAAAAGCTTTCGTTCAACAGTGCGCTGTTAACAGCTCACGTGCTGGATGCTGTTAACAGGTGGTTCTGTTTAATTCGTCCACGTTGGCAGCAAACAACCCCATTAGATAAAACCGTTATATGTTTAATTAAGCCGACAGTTTAATTGCAATACCAACACGTCGTCAAACACACGCAGAGTTCCACAATAACAACAACAACATAAAGTTGGTTGTCTGAGAGATGAACTCGACATTATTTACAACCGACTCGAGTGGTGACAACCCGCGTGCCGCTCCTGGAATAATGCTTGTTGCTTTTAAATATTGCCGCCTGTTGTCGTCGTCATCGCCGTCGTCGTCGTCGTCGTTGTCGTTGTCTACGTCGGTTGTCGGTGTCTCGCATGCCGAACGGTCATTCAGTAGCCGTTAGAACGCGTCGCAGTGCGGCAGGAAGTTGCGTATACGACGCGTTTGCCTCAATACAAAACCGAAACTCAAACGATTTTCAAACGCGTTTTTTGTGTCGCGCGCCTTTCGAATTTCGTCTTTCGGCCGCTAGCAAGGTGTTAATTAGTTGAAATTTAATTAATCACAAGAAGCAATATTAAAAAGTAAATTACTTTAATGTGAATTCCTGTGGGCTGCCCGATTTTTTGGCAACAATTTTTCGTCGTCTCTTATACTCTCAATTAGGCGCACAAATTGTGTGTAAAATGATAAAGGGTGAAAATTTACTAAGTGAATTTTCACCAAAGTGAATTTAAAATTAATTTACTCTCAAGTTAACAAATTTAGTGAAGCACCGAAACAAAGTTTGGAAACCGAGTTTAAAAATAAATCAACAAATGAAATCAATAAAATTAAATTGAGTTCAAAATGGATTTTAAGTATGTATAGATGTTAAAGATATTTAAATATAAATAAGGGCGAAAACAAGTTAGAAATTTGTATAAATATATAGGTAACTTGATTTTCTAATATGGAAATATTGCTATTCATAGAACTCTCCCATTTTGCAGGCAAACAACAAAGTTTGATTAACCTAAAAAAGCATAAAAAGTAAACAATTTTTAACGCAAACACGTAGACAAATTTATGTGCCAAAACTGTTCCGATAAAAAATATCAAATCAAATTCAAATAAAACAAACTTTTTGCGCAGAGAAGAATTGAATCAAGCATGACCTATTACTGTCACGTCCGGGGAGAGGAAGAGGGAACATGGAAGAGCAAACAACTTTTGGGTCACGTTTGACATTTGGGCAAACGAAGCGATGGACGAGCGTGTAAACCTTAGCTGCCAATCTAAGATCCACATCCGCTAGAATCAAGCAAAAACCACACATTCCAAACTTCCAAGCAATTAATTAAAAAGTTTTCACGCGCCCAAATCAAATCAACAGCAATTTTGCAGGTATTTTAGCGTCCAAATTGTGCGACCTCCCATTGAGTTGAACTCGCGAGTTCGAGTTTCGAGTTTCAGTTTGGGATTTACTTGGTTAGATGTGGATTCAGTGGTGAGCAGAAGTAAAAGTAGCAGCTTCACAGCCGGATCGATGGATGGGCTCGAAGCAAAATCAATGCGCATTACTGCAGCCTCGTTGCGCCCCAAAACAAGCGAACTCGCCAGTAACGAAAATAAATTCAAGTTTAAAATACAATGCGCCGCGGGGGTTGCGGATGCGGATGCGGATCCACACCCATTTCCGTATCCTCTGTCGTCTGGTTGAGATTGAGCCGAACGCTTGGTCAGCTCTTGACCCCAAACTCAAAATAAGCTCATGCCGCTGGCAAGTGTTCCTATTTTTATGCTGTAACTATTTTGTGAGCTGTGCTAAAAATTTAATGCGTCAAAATATATAAACAATTAGTAGAAACCCTTATACTGCGTATACAAGTTTTGAATGCGAGTTGATCTTTTGGAAAGGCAATTGATATTTTACCAGTATATAAATTGTTTTTTAAACTACCCTTATGTGTAAAATATTAAAAGCGATTATTAGAAACCCTTAAACGTATTTAAAAATAGGGCAAAGTTAAGAAAAATTTACTGGGAGTTTATTGTTTTTGGAATGCTAGTTGATTTTTAGGCATTGTTCCTTACTTTGTTATTCATTAGGTTAAAAAATCTCGTCTGGGTGATATCCAATTTATATTGTTCTATGCTTTGTTGTTTATTCAACTATCTCCTTTAAAAATTATATGCTTAGTTTTTTTTATCTTTATTAATCTGCGACATGTCTGCTTTGTTCATTGATAGAGTAACTAAAAAAATGTACGTCTTTTGAAAACTCACTAAATGGCCATCGTCTGGAAAATTTTCTCTTAATATTAAATTCTCAAACATTTGCTGTTGCATTTATTTAAATGGAATTTTTAAATATTTTCCATCATTTCGCTGTCCAAATTATTAAACTGCCCTCGTCTGCTGATTGTCTTCAAGTTGTTAACGATTTGCTGTGACGTGACAAAAATTAAATTCTTCTTTGCAAGGGACTTGCAAAAAGTGAGTTCGCAAGTGAAAAGCCAAAAGGAAAGAAAACAACGGCCTTTCTGCCTTTCAGCGGCTGTCAGGACACGCCTTTGGCTAATTGTGTACGTGTGTGTATGTGCATAAAAGGATATGTGTGTTATATGTGTGTGTAACTGTTTGTCATAATCAAATGAATGCCCAGCAATAACTTAACACGCAAGCCTCGTGTCCTGTTGCCGACTAATGGCTATGACTGGTAATCGGGCCAGGACTAAGCAGAAATACAGAGAAAAAAGAGAAAATGCTACTGTTGCAGTTCTTAATTAGCTATTTGGCGCATTATGTTTTTGGCCCAGTCGTGTACAGGCATTAACTAGGCCACCTGCAAAAGAGGCGGGGCACAAAGACGAAAAGGAAATGGGCGTAGGTGTACGGTATAGGGGTGCATAATGAGTACAAGTTGATTAAATGACACATTCAGTATTCTGTGAGCACTCACAAAGTAATTAAAGCTCAATAGTTCTGGGAAATATTTAATAGAGAATCATAATAAATTAATTAAATGATTGGCAAAAATAATTCTATTGACTCTAAGAAGCTGTTGATTCAGACAAAGCTATAAAAGACACTGTCTCATTAAAAATATGTTTGTTGTAACAGAAAATACTGTTTTTTAACAAAACATATTCCCAAAGGTTTTTTGTTTTTAACAGAATACATAATAACAAATGATAATTGTTGTTAACAATCTGAAAAATCAAATGATGTACGTTTAACATTTTTAATGTTAAATCTTTTTAAAATATGTTCTTTAATACTAAAAGTAACTTTAACGAACAAGTTTAAATCAGAATGAATAATCCACTCAAATTTGAAAGTTTTTACATGGAATTGTGAGTTTAATTCAAGTGTCAGAAGCAGCGAATATCATTGAGTCTGGCATCAATTATTTAATAGACAGCTCGAGGCGCAGTGCAGAAATCACAGGGTCTCGTTAAGTAGTTTGATGTCAGGTTAACAATAACAAGCACATGACAAACTATCAGACACTAGTCATAGGCAAATTATCCATCACACTCAGGACAGGGTCACAGTCATATTTTTTCTGCCGCAGCCTTGACATTGAGATACGTGTCTTGTGAGGCGGAATAGATGAACACAAGACGTGAAATGGAGGAGAGCGACATCAATAAAATTTCTAACCACAAGCTGAGGTTATACGAGTAAACAGGGCGGAAGGGAAGGGAAAACAAGCTGCTGTTATTCCCAAGATTGAATCAATAAGACGCATTGGAGAAGGCCAGGGAAGTGGGAAATGAGGAAATGGAAAATGGACTTGGCTACGGGCCAATGTGAAGGTTGCTCAGGAAACGAAACATTGGGAAATGAAGAAAGAAATGAAAACCTGTTGAGTGAAATGCCAGAGAATACAAATCAAATTGCATTGTTTAAATGCTCAAACGAGACAAATACGTTAACAATTTGATAGCTCCTTTGATGAGGTACAAGTACATAAGTATTTCAACAGGCCCCATCAAAAGTGAATTGAATGAATTGAATTTATTTATGCTCCAATCACACGCCATTTAATTCAATTCAAGAGCAAAACGAACATTATTCCATACAATACATATTTCTTTAGTCACTTGATGGCACAAAGCATCAAAATTTGATTATGATGAGTGTATATACGAGTATATTCATCTTCCAACCATCAAACGGTCCCAGTAATTGGGTGTCATGTGGCGTATACTTAATATTCAAAAGCTCTGGAAAATGCCGTGAAAAAAAGGCCAGTAAGAAACCTGTGATACTTTAACGAGTATTACCAGGTACATAATATCTTAATTTAGTGTCAATGAGGGAGCACACATTAAACGCTCCTGTTGTAAAGTTTCTATCTTAGCCGTAACACCAAGAGAGAGGCGTTAATGGCCAACAAGCAACCAGACAGCCAGGTCAACTAACAACAATTATGGCCAAAGTCAAGTGCGTTCCCCAGGCGATAATAAACGCGACATTCTCTTAACTTTTTTTGCCAGTTTTTCCCGTTTAACTTACGGCTCAGTTGTTGCTGTGCTAATTGTTGTTACTGCCGTTGTTCTTCTCTCTTGTGTGTTGTCTTTTGTCTCTCTTCTGTTGTCCTCTTGCGTCCTAGTTTTTAGGCGCTCAAAACTTGTAACTGTTGCAGTTGCTACAATTTCCGCATGCTTTTCGGCTTCTTTTTAATGCTCTTCACTGTCGGCTTACTTAGCTTGACTAAAATAGCTTGTGACACATGGCCAGCAAACTTGACAAAAATATGGAAAAATTCCAAAAATGTTGCAGTTTTAAGGGATTTGTCAAGCATTTTATCAGCTGTTAAATATCGTTGCTTTAAGTCTTTATGGCCATGGCCTAAAGGCAGCTAAATATCACAATTCTCGTTTAGGGTGCTATAAAGCGACTGCTTCCGAGTAAAAAAGGAAAAATAATAAAAGCTGCCTAAGAAGAAATTCGAGTGAATTTAATCATCAACAGAATTTCATAGCAATGGATACGTATGTTATATAAAATACAAAAAGATATTTAATTTATGTTAGAAAATGAGTTACCTTAAAAAAAGACAATTTCAAGCGAAACGAATAAGATAGCTTAGTATTTATGTGACCCTTTGCCAAAGGCGGAGGGTATTTAGTTTTCTTTTGTGTGAACTGTAAATTCCGCTTCCAGTTTTGTTGTTTATGTTAGGTCTGTCAAATTGCTGTCAAGGCTGCGAAAAACAAAAACTGCAGCGAAACAAAACAAAACTCTGGTAACCCGCACTAAAAACAATTTGTGGATAAAACTTTCATTGGTTTTGCACTGGGAATTCATTCTCTTTTTGTTTTTGGCCATCAAAAATTGTTGCCTTTGTACGGTTTTCGGGCCACGTTCATTTGGCACATCAATTGCAGTGAGCCGAGCAAACAAATTAGTTGGCTTTAATGAAATGGAATTACCAAATATCACTTAAGCCCCCAATGTACATATTTTGGCTCAAAGGTGAACTCATAAAATGCAAGCACAAAACAAATAAACAAATTATAAAAATAAATATACTATAATGACTAAAAACATGTGCCAAAATTGGCTCAATAAGCAAGAAAATAATGATATAGTATATAATAGATTCACATTGAACTAGACACTGAGCTATTCAAATTGCAATTGTATTCATTATGGCTATGGGCTGTCCATTTAGGGGTAAACTAACAAATAAACGTTAGCTGGATATGAGTCAGATATGAGGTTTAAAAACTGTTTAGATAAACTTTGTGTGATAAAAACTATCCCATAAAAAAAACCTCTTTACGAGGTAAAAGTCTAGTGACGAAAACATTTTCATGCCCCAAAATTTCTGATATCCAATTTTGTGACGAATAATATTAAGTTTTACACATAAATTATTTTAAACAAAATTTTTGCACTCGGCATTTTAGCACATTGCGCTAAAATGTATCAATTCTTCATACCAAATAAAACTCACTCACTGTTTTGCGCAGTGCCGAATGCAAAAATTTTGTTTAAAATAATTTATGTGTAAAACTTAATATTATTCGTCACAAAATTGGATATCAGAAATTTTGGGGCATGA